>CAKAOK010067270.1:0-16481 GCA_916701675.1 Sebastolobus altivelis | reverse complement strand
CTCTGTTTAATCTTTCGTGGCAAGAGTGCCGCCATGTTGTAGTATTCTAGCCCGTGACGTCACAAGGCTGGTTTTGGGTGACCATATTTTCAAACCCCCAAACCGGGACCCTTAAGTCTAGCCTACCGCACGTTCATGCATGCACCATTAGCGCATGTAAAACGCTCAATGTAGAATTTTCAAGTAAGATGATTGATTGACACACATACAGACAAATCAAGTGTTGAATTCAGACATGTGGTGCATTGTTTATGTTTTATATATTGGGTTGGTTAATATTGAGTGGGACAAAACATGATAAAAGTCTATGTAAGTGCTGAAAACAAGTATTAAATAGTAGCCTAAATATTATATTTTTAATATTATTCCACCCAGACGGACCGACTCGGTGGGTTGCTGCACGACCGACTCGGTGGGTTGCTGCGCGAAAAACGGAGCTCCTTTTTTTCTTTGAAATTCTAACATTTGTCATTTTTGTATTATAATTGTTAATTAGAGTGGGATTCCATTTAGTAAACCAGCTTAACTTGGTTGAACGTTTCATTTCCACTGTAAGGGTGATTACTGGGCTTTAAAACAGGAAATAAGGGACTTATTAACATTGCACTAGTTATTTTTGCGTACTAAAACATATTCATGCACCAGCCCTTTGCTGATTAAGAAGTCACTTTTTATGTTCATGTGCACATTGCTGTAGACTTTTTGCTATATTTACTTAAACTGCTGACTTAAACTAACTAATATACAAGTACTGGTGATGGTAGTGTGCTAACAAATTTTCCATTGCATGTTGATATCACATTGTGTTGCCTCAAGAAATTGAAATTGGGCAGTTGTCCGTACAGTGAAGTGAAATATTAATGTAGGACTTTGTTCTGGTGACGTGAAGCTGCTCAGTGTAGCTGCAGTGCCTGATTATCTTCAGTGCTCTAATATTCATGCCTGTGTAGCTAGAAAAAATCTTTGTGATCAGAAGACTGGGATTGACTTGAGTTGTAATCGTAGCTCCTTCAGTTTTTACACGGTACACTCCGCTCAGGTGTTTAAAACAACAAAGGCACAAACGTATTTTATAGTATTTTCATAGTTTCAGTATGACTCATTCAGTTTATATACAATTTACAGTTACCATTTAAGTTATAGGACTGTTCTCTCTGTTTATTTGAACATTTAGCAAGTGTTAACTTTACCTCAAATCCACATCCTCATTTGACTCGGTGGAAAGTGAAATAACCTGGTGCCTTATTATCAGAATCTGTTTTATTTTTGATAGAGTTTTGTCATACTAACCTTAGAACTAGACCTTAAACCTCGAACCTAGATTTACTCATCAATTCAAAGTGTTACTACCGAGATTGTTTGTTTAAAGCGCCACCAAAATTAAATTTACTCATGTATTTATATTACCATTACAAACTGTCTGAATGTCGGGAAATGAAGGGAAAAGAAATGAACTGATTGCTGAATGTTTGTCTTGAGAATGTAGTTCAAGACTATTTGGAAAATATAAATAAAAAATTACCATGGAGTCTGTTTTTATTTTTGTGTGTGCAGTTATTTAAGGAGCAGCTGCTGATCAAGGATCATAACCCAGGATGTAGGTAAAGGGTTTGGAATAATAAATTGCCCCTTGACTCTTCCAGCCCACTAACAGACCAGTCTACAGCTTCTTTTATAAATGATCTTCACCATCTGGGCCAGACAGCTGAGGAGGTGAGACGTCAGAAGAGAGACATGAAGATGGCTACCTGTCATGTCCTACTGACATCAAGGCCTCTGCTCCACTTCAAATAGACCAGTGCAGTCTTTGCACTGAGGAGAAGAAGTTACCAGTCACAGCCACTAGAGGGGGGACACTTCAAATACATCTCACACCTCCAATCCGATTTCCATTTTCAGTGTTATAATTTACAGGTATTTATGGGTTAAAACAAGCCAGCAACAGCAATGTTTGATCATGAGGCCTACTAATCAAAGAGAGCATGATCGGATTATTTGATTACTCCATTTGATTTGACTGTAATTTAGTGCTGACTTGAAAAAATAAATAATATATATCCTGAGTTTATCCATCTCCCCGATCCTCAGAAACTGCCATATTTATGTGGGGAGAAAAATAAATGTATAATATTAGCTGCAAAATATGTTGACTGTTGCCATACAATAAGAGGTGCTGAAAGCTCTGAAAATGTTTCTGATTAACTATATCTGTAATAGAATGTATATTTAAAATGTATTTGGTTTATTGTGATTGTGATTATTTTGTGATTAATTCTTGTATCTAATTCTTGTATGTAATCCATTAACGTATAATTTAGCTTTGGCAATAATGTACTTGAACATTCATGCCAATAAGGCTTATTTGAATTTGAATTTGAATTTAAATTTGAATTTGAATTTGAATTTAGTGCTGACTATCTGTCATTGACGTCACAATTCTTGTGGGGATTCTTATGTTCCGTGATGTCATGTATGACGTCACAGAGGATGTAGGGGCGGGGCTTATGTTCCGTCTGATGTGTGACGTCAGGTGTGACGTCACTAGCCTCCCAAAATAGTTTACAAGTAGAACCCATTTCTGTCTTTGCTCTAGGGCTCCGGGTCTCCCATCGAGGAAAACCCGGAGAGCTCTGAACATCTTGCCAGGCGGCAGAGACAAGGTTGAGGGCCTGGGCTTACATGTCGCCACGGGCAACATCCTCTGAGTGCACCCATTGGTTGAACATTGGATCCGTGGCGGAACTGCCGGGCAGAGACTTGCGCCGCTGCGCTCCACTGCACTTGCTGCCTGGCAGGCATGCGTGGTGCATGGTAGGCTCCAGGCCACAGCCAATTGTTTCAGAGTCTACCAGGTATGGACCAGAAGGACAGGAGCAAAGTGGTCCACTGGCAGGTAGACTTCAGGCGATATTCAGGGGTTCAGAGCTTTTTTTTTTTTTTCTCAAATCAAAAAAGCTGACAGAATATATCTGAACAGTCTACTATGTGTCACAGCTTCGTAACTGTCACCAGTGGTGGAATGTAACTAAGTACATTTTACTCAAGTACTAATCAATTCTGAGATGTCAGCAGGATCATTACGATCATCACTTTATGCATCGTGTAAGAAGCCAGATTACACACAGTATTTAGGCTACAATAGAGGCAGTATTGAGCACAGCATGGAAAGGTAACCTGATGCAACAAACTGAATGCAACAACTTCATCAAGTCATAAACAAGACTCAGTCAAAACCGAGTATATGGCTGGACCGTGTATGGTCAGTCTGTGGATTTGTGGCTAAATTGTTACACAAATAGTCAGTGGTCATGTCTATAATGTTAAATCCAGTAGGTCTGTCTTAAATGTACTGCATTAGCACATCACGACATTGTAAAGCTATGTACGAAAAAAAGAAGAGGTACCACCAACCTAGTCTCACATCAAAATGTGTAATAGCTACGCAAAACACATTAGTTTCACAATAACAGTTTTTAAATTGTCAGACATGTTCTCTTCTATGGAGAGGCGAAGCAATAATATATTGTATTACAAAGGACTTGAAAATAATTATACTTTTCATAAGTACACTAAATTACCACTATAAGTATTTGCAATTTAGTATACTTATACTATTACACTTTCATACAATTTACAATACACTTTTTTTTTTTTTTTTTATAAATACACTAAAAATACCACTGTATTATATATATATAGTATTGCAGAATATATTTATTTTTACCAGATTGAAGTTGAACTTAATGACATCTATTTTGAAGTACACTTTTTAAAAGTACATGTTAAATATACTTTAATTTAAGCACAAAAAGTACAAGTATACTTGTAATAGCTTTAATATACTTAAATTATATTTACGGTATACCACCTTTTGACCTGGGTAAAGCCATTCCCAACCCTTACTCCTCTTTCTGCCAGAGCGACTTTTCACACCATCAGATAGTTACTCAGTATCAGTAATATGCCTGTATTGAATGAATGGTGTCAATAAAAAAAAGTATCACAAAAATTATATATTTGCAATCCTTATGAATGTGTGCAGCTTTGAATGCTGTTTTTCTCATCACACTTTTCTATTTATTTATTTTTTAAAATCTTTTTTATTTCAGCTTGCCAGCAGATCTTTACTAGTTACTGTCTGATAAGTCACCCTTTATGAAGGGTTTTATAGGATTTTTTTTGAAGATTTACTGCACACTTGAACATGTTATTTGAGCTGTAAACTAAATTATATGACTGTAACTGTGATGAAACACATCAATGCTGGTGTTAATGCTGGTTGGCATTTCATGGGGTTGAAAATGGCTCAACACTCCATCTACTGTTTTAAAGCAGCCCTGAATGTTGCAAGGCCAATGCTGACTAGAGAGTCGACTGGTTGGGACTTATCTATGTCATGTTAACACCCTCTAATCAGAGAGAATCTATATCAGGAGATAACAGCCAAAATATAAAGGGCTTTATAAATGACCACATGGTGGTGCTATCCCATAAAAAAAATCACTTGCTCCCTCCACCTTTAAGTGTGTGGCTTATAAAAAAAATGTACAATCGCAATACAAATCATGTAGAATAAGGTGGAATAGCATATTCACTGCTGTTGTTTAGCTGTGTCACCAGTAGGCGGCAGCACTGATCGCCACTCTTATCTAGACTGCAGCCTATTGAAGCCACGAAGAAGAATGGTGTGAACAAGGAAGTTAATATTTTACAGGAAGCCAGCGTAAGCTGCCTTTTGTTTTGTTTTGTCTTTGTTTTTCTGTATCGAGTTGACGGTCGTTTTTCATCAGAGTAGTTTGCTAGATTAGTTAACAGGTTATCGTTCATCTTCTTTGTTTCCATTAAGTTTATTTTTGTATGACATTTGGTGACATTTGGCAGTTAGCTGTGAGTTAGCTTCACAGGCTAACAGAGGAGCTAACAGGCCTGAAGGCCATCTGTCTATTGTCTGCCCGCCACTTAAATACTTATCATTTTATATATCGAGCAGATTAGTTTTAAGGTCAAACGTCGTTTGGGATCATTAGATACCACAGTGAACAAAGCGCCAGGGCCGCTGTCATCCGTTCGTCGCCAAGGTAACGTCAGCTGTTACCGGCTAACAGTTTTTATACGTATAACGTTACTGACAATAAAAGGGAAACCGACTCTACAACAGTCGATAGGGAGATTTGGATGACCATGTACGCCCCGCCGGGTTCTGCTGTACCTGGAGGCCGGAGGAGGAGAGGGGGAACCTCCCTGCCCAAGCAGCCGGAGCGGAGTCTGGTGTCGGCTCTTCCCGGAGCTCTGTCCATCACGGCGCTGTGCACAGCTCTGGCGGAACCGGCCTGGCTCCGGGTCCACGGTGGCACCTGTCCGAGACAAGAGCTGGGGGTGGCGGATGTGCTGGGGTACATCGACCCCAAGCTCCTGGACGGTGAGGAACAAGCACCAGGTGCATTGAAACCGGCAGCAGAGATGAATCTGGTAGCTCACCTGGTAATGCTTTGTGATATATCTCTGTGTGTCCTCCAGATTACTGTGTGAACCCGCAGACCA
This sequence comes from Sebastolobus altivelis, assembly GCA_916701675.1. NCBI lineage: Eukaryota > Metazoa > Chordata > Actinopteri > Perciformes > Sebastidae > Sebastolobus > Sebastolobus altivelis. The sequence goes on along the minus strand of CAKAOK010067270.1, from coordinate 10,940 downwards.
TCCTGCTGATGAGGGTGATCGCTGCCTTCTGTTTCCTGGGCATCCTGTGCAGTCTGATTGCTTTCCTCTTGGATGTGTTCGGACCCAAGCACCCCGCACTAAAGATCACACGCAGATATGCATTTGCACATATTCTCACAGGTATTTATCATACTGGGGTTCTTTTCAGCACCTTTCTTTTTTTTTTTTATTTAGAAAAGGCAGTATGTAATTTTTGGCTACTTAATTGTTTTCTCTGTCTCTCATCAGTGTTGCAGTGCGCCACAGTCATAGGATTCTGCTACTGGGCCTCGGAGCTCATCTTGTCACTGCAGCAGCAACACAAAAAGTACCACGGCTCTCTCATATACGTCACTTTTGCCATCAGCTTCTACCTGGTGGCAGGGGCAGGCGGAGCCTCTATCCTCGCCACAGCCGCGAACCTGCTGCGCCACTACCCCACCGAGGAGGAGGAGCAGGCTTTAGTGCTGCTCTCAGAGATGGAGGATAGCAGTGAAACTTTTCCTGCCGATTATGACATTGCCAATCAGTTTCAGCCGCCGCCTGCCTACACGCCCTAAAGCCGCCAGACCGGCCTTGTTAACACTCGCTTCTCTCTCTCTCTCTCAGCACGGCTATTGGCTTGATGAGCAAACCCCACTCTTTATCAAATGGATATCTTCGCAAATACTATCTCCATAATGAACACGGCGTGCACAGTTAGTGCACAAACTCCTTGACTGACAGTGCTTGGGTGCATGAAAGCTTTCTTTTGTGGTGGCAGACATTTAGGAGATGATTCTTACTTTCACCACTGAAGTGGTTAGTGATTTGCATGTAAATGGCTTTTAGGATTTGGTTCTTACATGTAAAGCGAACTAAACTGCGAGGAGTGCTCAACATGGTTCATCATAAGTAATTGATGAAACAGCCGCAGCCCGATCAGTGCCATTTATTGAGGCTGGGCTGTCGGCAGATTGTCAGCGGCTGTATTGCTCTAGGTTGGGTCGTGGACGGAGCTTTGTTAAGCATCGTTATGATTTAGTTTTTGATATGCTTGCGGTGTGTATGATTTTATTTTACTGATGCATCGAAAGTGCAGAAATACACTGAGAAGATTATTTTAGAGATTTTTTCATATAAAGTATCAAATGGACCTGATTATTTATTATTTAGTTGTCTGTGCTGCATCTTATTTTCTTTCTTTTGCTTTGTAGACACCCGTCACAGGTTTAGTCTTATTTAATCACATCTTTATTTGAAATAACACTTAAATATTGTCAAAAAAAATGTGAGACCCATCTTTGTGGTGTTTTTAAAAAGGATCATGGCATGCGTTGTGTGACGAGAGCTATCAGCCACGGAGAAATTGAGAAACATGTCTGTCTATGTTTCACAATAAGAAACATTTAGTAACAGGAAACACACCGCATAAGTTGGTCGCATCACGCTTCTTGTATTTGATTTTCTTTTTTTTTTAAAAAGAAACTATTTGTGCTTCGTGATTACCATACGCGACCGTTTCAGTATGTGTTTCTTTTTTTTAAATGCATGAGTTCGTTCGTGTGCAAATTTTAAACCTTCAGGCAGAATCGTTTGAGAACATCTCACATTAAGGTGCCAGCTGAGGCTTAAAATTGTGATTGATGTGGTGACTCTAGTTGGTTGGATATTGTTCTGTTTACTCCATTTTGTTCCTCAAATTGTCATGATATACTTTCATCACCAGTATGTAAATATTGATTGTTTCTATATAAAAAGTGGTCATAATAAAAAATTAATGCCCTATTTCGCCTCGTGCTTGTCATCTGTACACTGAATCTTGGGTTCTTCGCCAAATGCAGCCTTTAGGTAGGAGCTGTAGTTTGGATTTGACAGTATATTGACTTTGACGTTTCCGTCTGACTGGGGTATTTTGGGGTTTACAGTCTAGACATTGTAGACGCAACATGGCATTACAGCGAGTAAGAGCCTTACAACCTAATAAAGGGCATAGAGTATGCCTTGAACTGTATGAAGGTGTTGCATCCACTGCTACCTTTGTACAAATACAATAAGAAGCATTTTCAAAAACTGCACATGGATGCAGAGTGTTGTGTGAAAAAAGTGCCCTAACATATAAAACTATATTAAAAAAAAACCATTTAGCATTATTTCTGCAGGGTTTCTCCATCTAAATAACATGCTAAGAGTGACATTGTAAATAGGTCAAGATATTTCATGGGTTAAAGCTCAACATGTTTAGCATACCCTCCAGAGCTCAAGTATCACTCGGTAGCCAAATGACTTAAGTTAATCAGGTGAATAAACAAGGTATTAATAGGGAAGGGTGTTCAGCGAGGGAATAGGCCATTCAAGGCAAAGGAGCGACGGTTATTCTCAGGAAATAGAGCTTACGTGATAACGTCACTTGGCCACACTATATATACAGGCACAGCAAGATCAATAGTCTTTACAGGCTCCGTAGCAAACTTTAAAGTTACATTTTCCTCCTGTGACAGTGAGATTGAAGCTAAATCATGCTGGCATCCAGGACCTTGCTGTCAAAACAAACACTGGCCGTTCTCTCTCGCCAGCCTGCCTGCTTTGTTCACCAGGGTGACTATGGCAACTGGGGAAATACCAATATTGCAGTGGTAAGTAAAACACATCAATATGGGACAGTATGGCATTAGTGTGGGCGTTATTGTGATTTGTGAATCGCATTTGGTTTGTGAATCACAATGTGATCCAGGTTTTCTCAGGATGTGGCTGGTGGGATGGGACTGATGTCCATGAGGGAGTATAGTGAGTATCAGAATTTCACATCATCGCACGAACACATCACCATGCAGAGATAGTAACTTATAATTCTGTCTTCAGCACCATGTACCACCTGAGCCGTAACGGCGCTCGCTTCCAGATGTTCGCTCCAAATCAACAGCAGATGCATGTGATGGACCACACGAAGAAGCAGCCCGGCTCTGGGGAGAACCGGTAGGCCTGTTAGGAAACACAGTGATTCACTTTCAGATGGATCATATAGACGGGTCTTAGTGGCTTGTTGTTTAACGTTGCATGTTTACATACCTGACTTGATTAATTTCATACGGCAGTATTTATGATTATTTCTGGCCATCACATAGGAACATGATGATGGAGTCAGCTCGCTTCAGTCACGGTCAAGGAATGATGCAAATGCAAGACCTGTCCAAGCTGGACGTCAACAGCTTTGATGCCGTCATCTTTCCAGGAGGCCACGGCGTCACAAAGAATCTGTGAGGAATAATGAGATGTGAAGTAATCACTTTGAGACTGAGTAGTGTAAAATGATATACAAGCTGGCATGGTGAAGATGGAGAACTAATATATATCTCAACTCTTTAGATCCTCTTTTGTGAAGGATGGCAAAGACTGCAAGCTGCACAATGATGTGGAAAGGGTGCTTAAAGACTTCCACCGCTCACGCAAGCCTATTGGGTAAGTATCATTTGGTCACTATTCAATCTATCAGTACTGAAGGCACAATACTGTGTAACTCTACTTATGTACAATCAATAGGTTTATGTATTCAGGCAGTAATGTGTGATATTGTGGCTTTGGGTGGCATTTTTTTAGACTTAAAATTAATTTTAAATCCAAACATGAGGTAAAATTGCAGACGGACACCGATTCGTACGGCACTTTAAATCAGATTACATTAAACTAGATAAACACACAAGATTTAAACAATCCCTTTAATGGAATTGGGACATTGGAGCAACTGTAGAAAGAAAAAAAGTCAGACAATGCTGAGCTGTTTCTAGATGTAGATAAATAAATATTAGAAATAAAATTAAAAAAATAAATAAAATTTTGCTTGTTGCAATTATTAAGTTTGTATAAAATATATCCTATTACTGATAAAAGTTATTATCATTATTATTATTATTATTATTATTATTATTATTATTATTATTATTATTAATAGTGACATTACAAGACCTGCTAGTAGTATCATCTATTGTCAATTGTATTTGTTTTCACAAAGTAAGTACAGTGTTTCCTAGAAAATAAATTTTACTTTTACCACATATACTACCACTAAAAGTTACTATGGCAATAGTCATGGCATAATCCGTGAAAATACATTTGTTAATACATTCGCAAAATAAAATATTCACCAAAATATGCAAAAATCTGAACATGTAATAAAAATCTTCATAGCTGAAGTAAAGCCAGGAAAGAAATGAAGTGCAAGTTGATGCACCGTTTAGGAGGCCACCTGCTGAGAGTCTCAACACAGTAGGAAGAGCAGGTGTGGTAAAAACAGAGGAAAGCTCACATTAGGCATCATGGAGGCGGTCAAATCCTAAAAGGGTTAAAGGGAGCAGGACAGCATGAAGGCTCCGACACTGAGGCATCATACAGTAGACTGTGATGTGATAGAGAGTGACTGATCCTTTGGCCACTATGTTGGCACGCATGGAGTGATGAGGTGATGAGGGGCAGCTGTGCAGACAGGTGAGGTCAGGTGAGGTGACACCTGGTGGCCACGGTGCAGAATGGCAGGTCTGAGATAGATAGATAGATAGATAGATAGATAGATAGATAGATAGATAGATAGATAGATAGATAGATAGATAGATACTTTATTGATCCCGAAGAAAATTTAGGAAGATGATAGAAGATGCAGGATTACAGGAAGTGGGGTTCGCAGCAGAGGATGAGGAAGAAGAGGATGAAACAGCTGTCACCATGACAACACAGGGTTAAAGGTATGTTCAGTTTTGACCTGGACCCAACCGTCATTTAAAGGATAATACCAGTATAATCCTTTCCTATTGCCATTAATGCTTATAGAGAGTTTGAGCCGTTAAAGATAGTTTTATCAAGAAATCAATATACTGTAGAGTGAAAAAATGATTGAGAACAATGCCAATTATTCTTTTTTACCCTACAAGTGATAAGAAAGGGCATTGTTGTGTAATGTAGGAGTCAGTATCACTGTGATTCACAGATACACACAGCCTCCATTGTTCTGTTCTGTCAACAAAACAAGCGGTGTATAAATTTAGAATCAGACAATCTTTCTCAAAGCAATAATTTATCCCCTGGTGGCAAACTCTTAACGCTTCTCTGCAGCCCTCCAGCTGCAGCTCCTCGCCTCGTGTGTTTCTTCCGATTTCATCAGTGTTTCACTCCTCTTTGATTTAATAGTATAAAAGACAAAATTTAAATCCATATAGGCCTTTTTCATGGAAGACCTTTTGACTTGTCGCAGTAGGAAAAGCACAGGTGTAAATAATGAAATGAATGATGTCTGAATTCCATTTAGCTGCTTTGATTTCAGGGTCCTGGTATATCGTTCATGCCGGCTCTCTGTCACTCTCAAGGTTCATCTGAAATAAGCAAGTTTGCACTTGAACTAGCTCACGGCAGCTTTCTTTAGAATATTTTTGTTGGAAGTTGGAAGGGTCAAACTTCAGATTTGGCTTTGTTGAGATGTAATTCACTTTGCAGCATCCGGAGATGAGACACATTGGCTTACAGGATTAAAGGCGGATATCACTCTAGTCTAGTGTGGGGTGGGGGGATGTTCAGTGCCTGGAAGACAATTAAAACAGCTCTTCATTATCACACAGACTGTACTGAATTTAAACCTCAGCAGACCTTTGCATACGCTGTCAACAGAAGTCATTAGTGTTTTTAAAATTTCTATTTCTTAAAAATGCTCAGTGCATCGGAAATTGCTCGCTTTGATTTAAAAAAAAAAAAAAAAAAAAAAAGCACCATTCCTACAGTATATGCAGACTACAAGTTGTGACTGGACTGTACCGTTGGATATCTTCGATAAATAGTATACGAATAAACAGCACCTGTATTTCTTTAAAGGCACAGCACTTCCACACAGATGGTTTCACTTTGACTGATAGGACCTCTGCTCATGTTCAAGTTAATAGGAGCTAATGCGAGGTCACCAAACTCTTTATAAGGACGATAAAGGTGTACCACATCCCTGGTTCAGTTTGGAGCCTTTGTTGCATGTCTCTTCCCTCAATCAGTCCCCATGTATCAGTCATATATCAGTGACGTGGGGGCTGTACACACCCACTCCAGTCAGGTACAATAAGTGAAATCACCTGTGTGGGCGGATCATACTGTAGGTGTGTGGGGGCTTTAAATAACACATTGTTACATCTGATGCAGTCTAAGATTGCTGGTTAATAAAGTTTCTTGAAGTTCCTGTTAGCATCAACTCCAGGTCCGTGTTGTCTTCTTGGCCAGTGAAACAGTAGTCATGTCAAGTGGCAGGTACAATTATTGGGATCCTACTGATTTAACCAACACAGTTAAGTCTGTAGGATCCCAGTAAAACTTCACAAATTGCCCTGTACAGCTGTGTGTGTGTGTGTGTGTGTGTGTGTGTGTGTGATTCAAGCTTACCGTTCAGAGTATGTTTTTGTTCAAACAGGGGGATGTTGTCTGCTCACAAAAAGGGTTTAATTTATAGGCAAATGGTGATAATAAACAGCCGACAATCTGTAATCTTGCCTCATGCTTTTGGTCAGTAATAGTAGTTTTATAAACTGCGGTCCCAGTGCTTTACGCTCGGAGAGCCTTTCTTTTTCAGGCTTTGAATCTCTCCTGTCTGATACTGGTAAGGCAATTATTCCCACCCCCTGATCAGTCTGGTCTCTTAATCTCGATTTAATAAAAACCTCAACTGACTGTCTGCTCCTGTTTTCAGACTGGCGTGCTGCCCAGCATCGAGGTGACCATGGGCTACGAGCGGGATGACAACACTCGCTGGGGGAACTGGCCTCACACAAGCATGGTGCAGGCTGTGAAGAGCATGGGCGCTCGCCACCAAGTCCGCGAGCCATATATATCCTTTCAGAGGTCTCTTTTATTTTTGCTATCAGTGTCAGCTAACTAAATCTACACAGATTCGTGTTCATCCTGTCGTTGTTTGTGTCGTGAAATAACTCCCGCTTCGACCTTAACCCCCTTTCTTTTACGAAGCCTATGTGGATGAGAAGAACAAAGTGGTCAGCACCCCTTCCTTCATGTGGGAAACAGATTATCACTATCACTACATCTTCGATGGCATTGGAAACATGGTCAAACACGTCATGCGTATGTCAACCAAGTGATGTGACATATTCAGCCTGGGTGAGAAATAGAGCAAGTCGGTGTTGACGTACGACGCGCACCTCCGTATCGTGATGAATCCTTACTTGAAACAATATATACGCTTTAGTTAAAGAGCAAATGGCTTGTCGTGTGTAATTGATGGTATTGGTTAATATGTCTACATGTACAGAGAGAAGATCTACACATCTGAGGGGCTCATGGGTCACTATCTTTACCCATGTTTTTAACTGGAGACATCATTTCTTACTCATACCAGGCAGGGAGGAGTTCATTGTCCTCACAGTGACACATCTGTGTAGCACAGCAGAAAGCCCACCTCTGCATGTAATCAAAGCTAACACTGACCTTGTAAACTATGGGGTCAGCAGTTAAATGACAATTGATTCTGATCTTTTGTCACACTACTGCTTCGGGATCATGAAAAACACCAATACAGTAAACTACAGCTACAACTTTAGGATGTACAAAACAATAAATGTTTCTTTGGTCTCATTTCGGCTGAATTAATGAGGAGCTGCACCTTGTATGTACTGTTGACATAAACTACTGTTATTATTCTCTCAATATCACTGATTAAGATGTTAAATCTCTTCCCCAAATCCTTGAAATAAACTTTAAGTAATAGTATGGACAATTACTGGCAATGTTGTGCAATGTTTGTCACACCCGCTGAGGGGACCAGGTAAGACCTGTGACTCGCCAGTCTCCACACTTACAGTGTGTGGAAATACAGCTGGAGATTTAAGGGTGGGGTGAAATAGAGCCATCCGTGGCTCTGTGGGTGGCACTGTTGGTCTGAAATATCTATTAGATGGATTGTCATGAGATTTTATACAGATATTTATGGTCCTCAAAAAAATGTTAGAATACTAACATGTTAAATCAAACTAGTACCTGCTAAACCAATCAAATCAGCACATTAGCTTTGTCATTGCGGAGCCTGCTCACATTAGCATTTAGCTCAAAGCACCGCTGTGCTTAAGTACAGCCTCACAGAGTCTCTAGCATGGCTTTAGATTCTTAACCTTTTTAGTCATTTTAAAATTAAGCTGACTTAGTGTTTGTAGACTTTTAAACATCTTTTTAAAATCATTTACTTTTTATTCATAGATCATTTATAAGCCATTAATGATAAGTTTTGGGTTGCCAGGTTGTGGATGTGTGAGGCAGGAGTTGATCAGTGACCTGGCCTCTGATTAGAGGGTGTTAACATGATAAGTCCGAACCAGTCGACTCTTTAGTGAGCATTGGCCTTGCAACGTTCAGGGCTGATTTAAAACAGTAGGTGGTGTGTTCAGCCATTTTCAACCCATGGAATTCTGATTTCTATAAATTTCTAATCAATATTAACACCAGCATTGATGTATTCCATCACACCACAGTCATATCATTTAGTTTACACCTGAAAAAACAAGTTTAAGTGTGCACTACCTGTTTAAATGATTCCTATAAACCTCTCAAAAAGGGTGACTCATCAGAAAGTAACTCATAGACACTAGTCCTCTGAAGGGGGAATCAGAGATCTAATTAATGACTGGGTGTGCCTCAAGACCTTTTTCCCCATGGAGCGTCATAACATTTAAGGGCAGAGCGTAAACGTAGATAAAAGAAAAAGGAAGTCTTTGGGACGTCAAAACGAGCTCTTAGGTCCCTAGCTTAATAGACCTTTTGATTTAAATATGTGAAGAGTATAAATACCTTTCTCACTCCATTGCTCACAAACAAAGGGCTTATTTCCAGATAGTATGTGCATGTTGTGCCATATTGGGGTCTGAAAATGTCCACTTACTGGGGTAACGTAAATGCTTCTCCACTCTGTCTAAGGTTGGCTATCGTATTGATGATGATAGGACCAAAGGTTGTTTTATATCTATGAACATACAGTTCGTTAATATCTCAAATATTAATGTGTGTGTACTCAAATGACTGTTCTGATGACAGCAGACTTACAAGGCTTATAAGGAAAACAGGAAAACATTTGGCTAAACCAAGTGACCAGTAGCATATGAAGGATACAGTACCCGAGAGTTTAGTTCAAAAAAGAAAAAAGATTTTATTTACGATTAATGTCATAAATTAAGCAAAACTATGGGAGTCTGGAGGCCTGGCCAAAAAGAACAAAAGTATGGAGGAAGTCTGGGCCAGTCCACCAGGGGCCATGACATCCCTGTTTAACTCAGTGACTTATACAGGCTTGATAATTTCTAACATGCATTCAAAAATCAGATTATCTGAAAATGCTTGGCTGATCCACACTACCTTGAGTTGAGACAAGTGTGAGACAGAAGAACTCTTTCTGGTAGATGAAGTTCAGCATCACAGTCGTCAGGTTTATGTTGATGGGTGTGTTCTTCTTTCACACAACGTATGGAAATACCTGTGAGAGGAAGAGAGTAAACAGAATGTAAACAGAAAGGTGGCTTTAATTTATCAGCCCAGGCATGCTATTATTACACAGCTGTGTTTTTGCATGTTATCTGAAAGGTTATATTTACATTTTTTTCTTTTTGTTGAAATTTATTACACACATAGATTATTTAGTTTGAGTACACACACATTAATATTTGAGATATTATATTATATGTTCATAGATATAAAACAACCTTTGGTCCTATCATCATCAATACGATAGCCAACCTTAGACAGGGTGGAGAAGCATTTAAGTTACCTCAGTAAGTGGACATTTTCAGACCCCAATATGGCACAAAAAAAAAAAATCGAAAAATTAAAAAAAAAAAAAAAAAAGTCTGACAACTGTCAAATAATGTAAAAAAAAAAAAGTCTGAAAAATGCCCGAAAAATGTCAACAACAAAAAAAAAAAATCGAAAAAATATAAAAGAAAGACAGTCCAAAAAATAATAAAAAAAAAAAAAATCTGACAAATGTCAAAAAATGCCCCAAAAAAAGTCTGAAAAATGTCAAGAAAAATATTGTCCAGAAACCCTCACAGGTACTGCATTTAGCATAAAAAATATGCTCAAATCATAACATGGCAAACTGTAATAGGGTAAAAATGGCCCTCAAAAAGGGTGAAAAATGTAAAAAACAAAAAAAAAATTGAATGTCGAAATTTTTTTGGAAAAATGTCCGAAAATGTAACACAAAAACAAAGTCTGACAAATGTCTAAAAATGTACAATGAAAGTCTGACAAATGTCCAAAAAATGTAAAAAAAAAAAGAAAAATCGAAAATGTAAAAAAAAAGTCTGAAATAAGGCAAAAATGTCCCTCAAAAACGGTGAAAAATGTAAAAAAAAAAAAAAAAATTGAATGTCGAAATTTTTTTGGAAAAATGTCCGAAAATGTAACACAAAAACAAAGTCTGACAAATGTCTAAAAATGTACAATGAAAGTCTGACAAATGTCAAAAAATGTCCCTCAAAAAGGGTGAAAAATGTAAAAAAAAAAATCGAAAAATATTTAAAAAAAAATCTGACAAATGTCTAAAAATGTACAATGAAAGTCTGACAAATGTCTAAAAATGTCCCTCAAAAAGGGTGAAAAATGTAAAACACAAAAAAAAAATTGAATGTCGAAATTTTTTTTGAAAAATTTCCGAAAATGTAAAAAAAAAAGTCTGACAAATGTCAAAAAATATCTCTCAAAAAGGGTGAAAAATATATATAAAAAAAAAAAAAAAAATTGAATGTCGAAATTTTTTTTGAAAAATGTCCGAAAATGTAAAAAAAAAACAAAGTCTGACAAATGTCTAAAAATGTACAATGAAAGTCTGACAAATGTCCTAAAAATGTAAAAAAAATAAATTCAAAAAATGTTAAAAAAAGTCTGACAAATGTCAAAAAATATCTCTCAAAAAGGGTGAAAAATGTAAAAAAAAAAAAAAA
>CAKAOK010067268.1:21057-53129 GCA_916701675.1 Sebastolobus altivelis | reverse complement strand
GGGGGGGGGGTACATCCCACAGGGGCTCCATCTAGGGTGGATGCTGCATAGCTGTTACAAATGATCCTGTGGGAGACTCGCTGACAGCCAAACTCTGTGCGGTTCCACATGCCTCATCACCACACACACACACACACACACACACACACTTCATGTTGCTGCAGCAGCCCACAGTGAGTGAAGCATGTTGGTCCCCGGGTAAACTCCCACTGCATATCCTGTCAGTTCAGAGAAAGTGTCAATCAGCTTGTCCAAGTCAGCTAAAGAGATGTGTCTACGCCAGCAAAATGCACTTTAGCTGTCCTTGTCCTTCACCACTTCTGACAGCAAAATAACACTGTTATAACCAGGACAATTCCTCTATTCTACTTTTTAAACTTTATTGATCAAGGGAGGGGATTTTGCTGAGCATGTGTACCTTTTCTCCATAGTTTGCCACCTGGGAACTGTCCAGTACAAACACACACTTTGATTGTGGACATTATTTAGAGGTTAGCCAAGGTAAAGTTCAAGAGAACTCTTCTTCTTCTTAAGTGAAAATGCTATTAATTCACTTTCACTGCCCTGGGGGTCATAATTTACACAGGAGCATGTCTTCTTTATTTATTTATATATTTTTATTTTATTTTATTTATAATGATTAATTGAACACATGCTCATTTACAGAGGTACATTAGTGGACCAAAAAAAGAAGATAAAACAAAAATAATACATATACGTTTTATAATGCTAGAGTTTAGTTTATATACATCATATTATGTTCATTTAATAACTTAAAGGTTTTAATGGCTTTTTTTTGTTTTTAACATTGGGTAAAATGGTGCTATATTGTTTGAATTCAATAATATAGTGCAGGAAAGTTGGCTTGGTTCCTGACCATTTGTTTCTTATTAATATGGAATTTTCAAAACATAATAAATAATTGTATGATATACAGCATGCTATTTTCAATCTTAGTTGGCTACATCAATCCAGAACAATGCTGTACATTGATATACAGTTCAGGCCTGTGACATGCTCATCAGCCTAATCAATACAGCTGTGCAATCAGCTGCCACATCTGGTGTTAATTAGCTGCTGTATACTGTATCCTGCTGTAACACCTCTACCTGCTCCTTGTGATAGCTTTATGGTAAAACTGAAGGCTTGAAACAACCAATGTGCCTTTATTTAGTTGGACAGTACCATTATCATCATGCTGGAACCCAGAAATATCAACAAAAGTAAGTCTGAACTGAAAGTAATGATATTGTGATCCAATCCGTGGTCCTGTTAACTGTTAATATGCTGCCATCTTGTGGTGAAACATGGGGAAAACACTGCTTTTAAATATATGAAGTGCAGCTCTGGTTCAAATGACCAAAATGTCTGTGGTATTATGAAATGAATAATGTCTCAATATTGCAGAGAATGGCGTGAAATGGTTTTAAAAAATCCCCATTATCATCGAAATGGTCTGACTCCAAACCCTGCTTTCGCTGGTTTCTTGTTGAACTCAAGGATAGGATAGGATAGCATTTTATTTATCCCCGTGGGGAAATTGCAGTTTCACAGCAGAAATTCTAACAAAAGACAGTTCATAAAATAAGACTAGGACAGGGCATACAATAAATAAGAATAAAAAATATCCAAGGTAAGCAAGATAAGAACACTAATAAAAATGATGTTATAAGGGTAAATAAAAGGTAAATAAATATGTGCATTATAAATAAATTATAAATGTATTTTTTTTTTTTTGTCTTGTTTGTTTTGTACTGTTTATTGTATTCCCTATACTTTTGTACTTGTCTTTTGTTGAAAATAAAGTTCTGAAAAAAAAACAAAAAAAACATCCGCTTACGTCACACCAAAACGTCAGATGACGTAACCATTACGCGAACTCCGCGTTTTGTCCCTCCTCGCTTCCCGTCGTTGTTTTTGTAATCGCAGAAGGGTCGTGGAGGAGTTTACAGGTAAGAACAACATGTACTTTTCACATTGTAAACACATTAACATAAGTATATTTGTTCCTTTTTAAATTATGTATTGTATATATAAATTATGAACGTTGTCGGGTGTTTTGTGCGAGGTTATATCAAGTTAGGAAGTCTAAAAAGGGAAGATATCAGCTGACCTGAGGCTACCTAGCATCGTGCTAACAGCAGCAGCTAGCTTATGGTAGCTAGTAAAGTTAGTGAGCTAGCTGTGTTGTTTGTGTCTCACATTTGTAACTATTTTATATCTATTTATATCTGTTACAAGTTGTTTCTTGTGAAGCTATTGTGTGATAGACCCGACCCCCCTGCTGAAATATTACATCATGTCAGCTAACTTTAGCACTCTGGCTAGTAAAGCTAGCTGGTTAAAGGTTCAGTTTAAGTTGTACCAACTTGTTTTTGTTTTTTATCCAACAGGTTAGAAGCAGAAGGAAGCTGAACCATAATGTCCAGCAGTGTAAGTGACATCACTTTCCTGTAGCTATAGCTCACTGTGTTGCTACTTTTACCCCTGTGCCTTGTATGAAGACTGAGAGACTCCATTTAAAAATCTGCCAGTTTTCCAGGATATTGCTTAGGATATCTTAGGATTTTCTGAACTAATATTTAGCCCATGACGATGTGGTCTTTAGCTTGGTATTTGTTCAGTGCTTAAAGCATTATAGATGTATGTGCCCTCAAGGTTTTCAGCTTTTTCCCCAACATTTCCCAGATTGTATCCCACTTGTAGTGAGCTGTGTGAATCAGATTGATGAATCACTCAAATGCCGAATTTACCATGACATTTCAAGCAATTACTAAAAGTTAACTTGGGTTACATTAGATGTGCATGTTTACCTAAAACAGACAGGAATGTATACCTTCGGGCAAACTGTCCTGTGGTAAGGAGTTATGAAATACTGTTTTATGTTGGCTGTCTTAAAATGTTTCTGTCTGTTAACAGATGCCTTTGTTCCTATGTAGTTGCTGTGTAGTCGAGGCAGGTTGGTCCTATCTAAGACCGCTGGCCATCAAGCATTAGCTGCCCTCCGTGTCAGCAGAACCAGAACCTTCTCTGCTGCAAGCTCAGATGAGCCTTACATTTCTGTATCACACACAGACTCAGGTGAGCAAGTAGTAAATTAAGGAAAATAGGTTGGGAACCACTGACTTATTTTATGTATTTTAGTTTGATGTTTATTTGTACAGGCTCAAGTCTGTTGAATTGTGTTTCCAAAACATGTAGAGAGAGACAAGATGGTGGGCCAAAAATGGCTACAGACAGTGTTACAGATCCAATTTTCAGCAGCAAACTGAGGGAAGAATAAATAAATAAAAACATAAAGAGGCAAACACACTCAAATATCTTTGTCACATCCCCTCCAGGCCCCAGGACTGTGTGGCCTGATGAGAACATGGGACCATTCGGACCTCAGGACCAGCGCTTTCAGTTACCGGGTAACGTTGGGTTTGACTGCCACCTGGAGGGCATGGAGGACCAGAGGAAGACTCCAGTTCACAGGACAGTGCCTGACGTACTGACGGCCCCAAGCTGCACAGAGAGACACCAGTTCATACTGGCCCAGTTTGTTAATGAGTTCCAAGTAAGTTTTTGAGTATTTATGATACTTGCACGATTTGTTCAGCAAGATAATCTTCACGAATGAACACCACTTTTATAATTTCAGAAGTAGAAATGCAATCGCATTTTCATTTTCGGTTTAATTTCCAAAGAATTGATATTATCAATCAGAATAAATGATTTCCAGGCCTCAGAGCTGCTTTGCCAATGTGTGTTTGTGTGTGTTCATCAGGGAAACCTCGGTACTATAGACACCAGAGTCCACAAAGCTGAGCAGTATTTTAATCAGGCGGATGCAGACTGCTCCATAAGTTCCTGCCCTGAGCTGTTAAGGAAAGGTAAGAGACTGCTATTTGGCATCTTATACAGTGACTCTTCATAACCTGAAGTAACAAAACTCTCTGTGTGTCAGATCTTGAGCTCATGTTCCCCTCGGCGCCCACCACCTCCATCACAGTTGTGACGGTCACACAGAGTAACAGTCAGCGTGAGGAGGCAGCAGCAGAGCAGGACAAAGACCAGCTGCTCCACAAAGTGAGATATTTTATTGTTGTTGTTGTTAAGTGTGGAGACGTAATGTTGAAACAGCAGCTGACTGCGTTTCCTCCTTCCTGCAGTTTGTGAGCGGAGCAAAGGAGATGTGCTTCGCTCTGTGGACCGCAGGCTACTGGGCCGACTTCATTGACCCAACAACAGGAGAAGCTGTGAGTTCTTCTGTTTGTAGTAGTCATTTTTTCATAAAAAAATATTTTGGGGTTGCTCAAACTATGTATGTTTTAGCATCAAAATGCTATTTTCCCTTAAAGTCCTTTTAAAGACATTTCCCACGTGACCTGACGTAGGTTTCTGCATGATGATGCTGCTACATGTACAGTATATATACATCCTTATAGTCAGTGTATTAACATTACATTAGGCCTGGGCAATATGGAGAAAATCAAATATCACAATATTTTTTACAAAATACCTCAATTGATATTGCGACGATATTGGTGCTTTCACAATGAGATTTTTGATAAATAATCATCAGTAATGTGGATAAAATGACGAAGTGGGTTAATGCAAATAATAGAACAGTCTGGGAAGTTAAGAAAATTACATCACTTTACTGTAATGCAGCCTTCAAAAAACAGGAAAATACAACACTTACACCATATTACAAAATCCAGAATCTAAGACAATATTTAGTCTCATATCACAATATTGATATATTGCCCAGCCCTACGTTACAGTAAACGATTTCAGCATAAGGCTGCAACATAATTATAAATACGATGCCGTACAGTACGTCACCAACACCTTGTTCCCCAACAGTTCTTTGCATCTCCATCGAGTCAAACCAAACTGCGGACAGAGGAGGAGCTAAGAGATCTGGGCTTCCACATCGAAGTGTCGGGCTCCTGCACGGTCATCCGCCACATCCTGAGAGGAACGCCTTTGTTTGTGGGGACTGTTTTCACCAACGCACCCGCTCACAGTTCAGCTATAGCAAGACTACAAGGACTTTCAAATGTACTCGCTGATGAGGATTAAGCTTTTTTTTAATATATATTCCACAGAACTAAATCCAAACAAGGCCTCTATTTATGGTTTGAAGAAGCTTGGAATATGGTAGTGTTGGTACAGGGTTGTATCAGTGAAAGGAAAGTTTGTCGTAACTGTAACAAGGACTTGACTGAGACTTTATAATCGGGTCAACCCGGCTTACCCTGCACTACACCCAGGGACAAACACAGTGCAGAGGGAAAGGTCCTGACTACAAATAAAAGGCATTTGAACATGTAATATCTGCTGTTTGAGAAGCTTGTAGATGATGTTTGGAGGATGACATCATCTGCGTTTTTATGCTACAACCATGGATTTGAAATGGAAACTCAGATATCAGATCAACAACTTTTCATACGGACATGTACAGTGTTGTTTTCTTTTGTTTCTCATCTGTTGCACAGAGTCTAAAGAAATATGAGTACTGTTTGAGTTGAAGCACTACAATTGTGACAGTCAAATAAAGTGGCTCCATTGACGCTGTATTCCCTGTAGCTCCGAGTGTTCCTTCACAGAGGTGCTTCCCAAATTCACCACTGATAACCAAATTATCCAGATTAAAATGTAATTTTCTTAATGAAGAGTTACCTGTACTTATACATAATAAAATATACAACAAAAAATGTTGTACACCAAAAAAAAATCTAAATATAATTTAACTTCAAGCGAGGCGTTTCAGGCAGTTCAGGAGCAGTGTTTCTCCCTTTGGTGTGGACTTTGTTACTTTGCAGAACTTTTACATGCACAAAAAAACTATACAACACACTAAAGGAAAAGGAAAAAGCACAATAGGTCCTCTTTAATGCTCTGAGTGTTGTATAGAGCACCTTTAAGTTCGGTCTGATATGCACACAGATGCAGAGTTCCCCTCTCAAACATGTCCAGCTGTGAAGATGCCGATGATGATGATGATGATGATGACGTAGCTCAGCGTTGCAGGAAGAAACCCTCCACTCGAGCTGACCAGAGGAGAAGTGGAGGAGAAGACGGAGCTGCTGGCGTTCCTCGGCACCAACACGTTACAGATGTTCCCCTCACAGCAGGACGAGCACATCTGGCGGATGAGATTTAAATGTTGAGAAGACGTCCCCGAAATATTCTGCGACTTCTCTCTTTTTTCATAACAATTTTACACACCTGATAGCCGTTATCAGTGACATCAGCACAGCCGGTAAACAGACAGTCCTCTAGGGTCGCACAACGCTTGGTCACGGACACACTGTCGCCATGGTTATCCATCATGTGGAGCGTGTGACAGTATCTGGCATCTGGAAGAAAAAAAATAATATAAAAACAATCAAATGTAGTCTTTGGGGTTTGTATTAGCTCAGTCCAGCTGCACACATAGAAACAAATGTTGACGTACCTTTTGGACAGTAAACGTCCGGTGCCCAGCGGTTACACTCATAGTTATCTGCAGCGTCTTCACACGTGAAGCACTTGAAACCGCCAGGATGAGGTGTAGCTGTGGAGGACAGAAACACACTTCAGTATATCTTATAGTATAGTACAGTATATACTGTATATGTACTTCAGTACATCTTCATTGAACTTTTGAGCACTTCTCAAACAAGTATATTTACATGTGTAAAGTAAATTACAGCAAAAACAAGATGAAAACTGTTAAGCAGGAAACAAACTTGACTTGCCCCAAACTGCATGTGATTATCATAAAGTGGGCATGTCGGTAAAGGGGAGACTCGTGGGTACCCATAGAACCCATTTTCATTCACATATCTGGAGGTCAGAGGTCAAGGGACCCAAATTTTTCACCATGTTTTTCCATTCAAAACACACGTTATGCAAATAGTTAATATTATGCTCCTACTTGAGGGATGCAGCAGGATGATGTCCGTCATGGTGAAGTCCCGTGACTGGACCGTTTTCAGCCAATCAGCGACGCTGGTCATTAGCAGGACCCAGGCCACTGTTGGCCAGGCCTCCATCATTGGCCCAAAGTTCCTTCATGCACTTTTCTGTTTGGGCGAGCAAACTCTGTGGAAGAGAAGAGATGATGAGTAGCAAGGTGGTTTCAAATAAATCCCCAGGAGCTGTACCTTGATGAATTTTAAATTAATATAACCTGAAACATATTAAAAATATCGTAGTTGCAGTGAATTGTCTCGAAGCCTCAGAGCCAACGTCTAATAATAAAAGTGATCAGCTGCTGCTCATACTGTGAGCTCGCTTCATTATTTAAATGTCAAAAGGAACCCTACCAGTCTACACACAAAGGACAGGAAGACATCTATTATAACTGTTAACACTGTCACTTCTGACATAAACATGACTTATGTTGCAATTACAAGCCCCATTTGCCCTCTGGGAATTTAGCCATTAGTCCCCGCTTGCCAGATTTGTTTTTTTCTATCATGCAACGGGTCATTTGTTGGTAAAGCCAAGTCAGCATGTGTATTGTCTTTTAGTCCGACTCCTTTAAAACGGCGATGGCAACAACAAAGAGAATCGTCCCCCTTCTAGATGTTCATTATGAGACTGGATTTAGGGACAATGTAATGCATGTGTGCAAGAAAAAAGTCTTTGTTTGATTGATATAAAACTGAAATGTAAAAAACATATTTTTTTCTGTGGGATTTGGTGTGCATTTCAGCAAAAAAAAAAATTTCATTACCATTAACAGACTGCTATTAGACACACACAGGCTATGTTATATATATATATATATATTTTTACTTTAATAGTAATCAGTTGCAGTCCAGGAAGAACAAATTCTCTTGTTAGATTCACTGAGACGTCCATCAATGAATTAAACACCAGATGACCTGGTTTTGCCCCTGACTTGACATCGGTAGTGTAAGATCAGCGATGAGTTCAGATGCCTCTGACTCCATTTTGTGTTTTATCCCCGGGCATTGTGCGGGCTGTGTGGTTGTAAATGCTTGTTTTCTTAGCATTATGCATGCCCCAATAACATTGATCCACGTCTTTGCTGCAGACAGAATAACCATGCTGTACTATGCTGTGCACAGCAGTCTCTGAAGGCTCTGATTACTCAGTTTAAAGAAATAAATCAGTTCAACCACATTGAACATTTTACAAAATGCACAATAGTTATGAGTGAAATCACTTTGAATGCTATGCAAATATATTTAATTGGACTGGTTGGTAGGCGTGTCATTTTCACGCAATGTAGTGACTACAATGTAAATGCATACACGTTGTTTTTTTAAAGAGGAACTATTCTGCTTTTTTTTCCT
The DNA here is from genome assembly GCA_916701675.1 of Sebastolobus altivelis. Taxonomy (NCBI): domain Eukaryota; kingdom Metazoa; phylum Chordata; class Actinopteri; order Perciformes; family Sebastidae; genus Sebastolobus; species Sebastolobus altivelis. The sequence continues at coordinate 44,829 of CAKAOK010067268.1, read as the reverse complement.
TTTCCTTTAGTGTGTTATATAGTTTTTTTGTGCATGTAAAAGTTCCGCAAAGTTACAAAGCCCAAAGTCCACACCAAAGGGAGAAACACTGCTCCTGAACTGCCTGAAACGCCTCGCTTGAAATCCCGCCTTTTAAAAAGTAAAGCGTTTTTTGAACATTAAATCATGTAAACATGTTCTAGTAGAAACCCAAAATACAAGTATGCACCTGAAAATATCCATGATAGGTCCTCTTTAAATTGCAGTATTGAAACAATTTAATATATTTTTTAAATCCAGCTTGCACTACAGAAGTTGAGTTGCGGAAACGCGTCCTAATTACATGATACGGTATTATTTGATACGATTCAGAGACGTCTTTCAGTCCACGGGCTTGTATTCATTAAGCACCTCCTCAGAGCACCAGTGCTACTGTATAGCTCTTAATGATATTCTGTATGCTGAAAGGAAAACTTGGGATTAGCCCTCCAAGTTTGAGCTGTCTGAGAGATGCCGGGCCTTGCCTGGAGTAAAATTTGGAGAGCAGGGATTAGGTACAATGGCTCCCTGTTCCAACTGGAGAGGGATGGAGAGGGTTTATATCACACAGGGTTCAATCGGCACCGACCAACTCGTTGAGGTCGCAGGGCTGAAAGAATCTGAAGGAGAGCCGGTATTAAATCTTTCTGTCTCCTAAAAATTACGTTCCCACACAGAGAAACTGTGTTGTCGCGTTGACACATCATAAAGTTTGCAGTTTGTGAGTGTAAAAGTTGATGAACGGGGCTGAGATATTACTGCAATACTACCCAAAAAGTTGTTCTTTTACCTAGATAATATGTTTAAAGGACTGACTCGTGACCCTGCCTGTGATCTCTTCATACCAGAGATAAGTTGCCGAGTCCAATGCTATAAATCAGTCTTCAGAGGTTCAGAGGTTGAGCTGTGTTTACTGCAAATATATTACTTTAAATATAGAAATATAGACCTGAATTAATAAGTCAATCAAAAAAAGTTATTTCCAAGAAATGACAAACAGACAAACTGTTAGCTCATTACTTCACATGTTGTGTCCGTGGGAAACCCTCAGCTGCCTTCAAGTGCTGTCAGAGATTTCATATTTATGACTTAAATGAAATGGTCTGTGTTGAATAATAAAATATTATAAATATAATAAGCGTTGTCAGTCCGAAATGGCGACAAAAAAACACCAGAGTTTCGTCTCTTTGCCTCCATCGCTCCTAAAGTAGTGTTAATATGGTGACCTCTGAGCGAGGTGAACGGTGTTACCACGGTTTTGCACTCGGCGTCTCACATTACCGCAGTCTTTGAAAGGGAGGAGTGAGCAGAGGGGTACTCAGTTGGTTGCAATCAGCAACCACAACGCTAGATGCCGCCAAACACTGTCCCTTTAAATACCGTCTGCGGTTGTTCAAACCCACTCGGTCAAACATGAATGCATCAAATACAAACATTGGCAGCTTTAGGAGAGGATTTGCTTGGTTAGATCCTACCAACAGAGCCAAATTGAATGTTTATAATCATAAAGTGATCTAGGCTGCTATATATGGTAAAACAAGATGTCAAATGTGAACTACTTAGTCCCTCAGATGGAGGATAATTGAGCCGCGTTTGTCATGCGTGTCAAAAGAATACTAGATTAGGCCACCAGGGTTGCCTTTGAAGTTCAGCTGATACCCAGCAGCTCAGTCCCATCGACCAGACACACATGTGGCAGCGGCTTAACTTCTGACATACAACTGCTCATGTTATTCACTTCTACACTGAGGTCGGAGACACATGACTGCACCAGAGGAATTACAGCGAGTGTTGCTGGATTCTCCTGTTTAACACTTCACTGTTGACTGAAACAGTACAGCATATGATAACTTCAGTATTTAGTCAGATATATGGTTACAGTACACACAAATGAAGTACAAGTACTTAATCAATTGGTACTAATCATGTCATACTAGCTTGTCACAAAGGAGGTTAAAAAACGCTCCAAACTTAAGCTAAATTTTGGCAATGAAAAACTGTCATGGCCATTTTCAAAGGGGTCCCTTGACCTCTGACCTCAAGATATGTGAATGTAAATGGGTTCTCTGGGTACCCACGAGTCTCCCCTTTACAGGCATGCCCACTTTATGATAATCACATGCAGTTTGGGGCAAGTCATAGTCCAGTAATAAATATATACATACATTTGCATAAAGCAGCATATTTGCCCACTCCCATGTTGATAAGAGTATTACATACTTGACAAATCTCCCTTTAAGGTACATTTGAATACATTTTTATCCTGCTGCATAATATGTACAACACTGCTCCAATAACCTGAATGATACCCAACTAAAGGCTGCAAATAACACAGGAAAACACTTTAACTATTAACACTAAACACACCACCTTAACCCTATAATGTTCCAGTTAGAATATTATTGGAGTATTATAGGCCTACTATAGAAGATGCCGCTGAGAAATGCTTAAAGAAATAATGAATAAATTGCAAGAGATTGCATTATGATTAAGAGGAGTAATTCATAATAATTCATAATTCATCTTAAATTATTAATTAATTCATCTTAATTACACCTTATTATAATATGCTTCCATAATATACTTTATAATACAACTTACTTACCGGCTTTATGTCCTCGGTAGACCCACAGCAGACTCTCAGTGCAGATGAGAATCAGAAACTACTGAGCTGCTGCTCGGTGGAGCTGAGGGGGGAAGGTGCTGCAACGTCACTGATATTTCATTACTCCTCCCATCAGCTACACTTCAGCTGGACCAATAGAAATATGTGCTTATAGAGTTTCTATATTATGTGAGCTTTAACCTTGCATACTGTATGTCATGATAATACCTTTTCACCTTGTTTAAAATGTATAATATACTGACTAGTAAATGTTACTATTTACTATTACTGAATGTCATTTGCTTCATTATAAGTTGTCTTTCAATCAAACCTTAAGATAAAAGTGGAAAAAAACTGTTCCTGCAATCTAATTTACAACATTTCTTGACTTTATTTTAATGCATAGCTTTATCTTTATTTATTATCTACCTCATGCACTACTGTCAGGATATTGTGACAGTTTGAACAAAAAGTTATTTACTTAAAGTTACCAGCTTCTGTTTTAAGGGTCAGTGATTCAGTTCATACACTTACAGTAGTGTGACATCTCTCTGGCACTTTAAACAATATAGATATCTCACATCCGGTTTTTCTTATGTTCACCCCATCCTGATCTGAGGTTTTGAGGTGATCTCAAAACCTCAGAGAGGTTAGATACGACACATTGCTTATCCTGTGACTATAAACACTTGAGACTGAGACGGAGATACAGTTTTCAACAATGTTCAGAACAAGCTTTAACACCTTGCAGAGATCGGGTGGACGCATGGTAAGTTGATTGTTTTATTTCAGCTGTATAAAGTGTCTTTGAGTTTCTTGAAAAGTGCTATATAAATAAAATGTATTATTATTATTATTATCATTATTATATCTGTGGAAGATATCTGACGTTCGGCTTGTGAGCCAGTAGCAGTGGATGTGGATATAAAATAAGTGCCAGTACTCTCTTATTCACATGTTGGTGTGTATCAGCAATCTCTTGCAACTTATTCCTATTTATTCATTATTCCTTTAAGCATGTTATACTGTGTCAGTCATAATCAGCTGTGATTTTATTGTTATATTATTATACTTGGGCTATGCATCTCCTATAGTAGGCCTATAATACTCCAGTAATATGCACACTGGAACATTATAGGGTTAAGATGGTGTGTATGTAATTTACCCATAGTGTTAATAGTTCCTGTGTTATTGCTCTATAATATATTATAGGATGCCATACAGTATGAACTCAGAATTAATTACTCACTTAGACAGGCAGGTATTTTATTATACTAGTTTAATGATTATTTTTTAATTATTTATCACAGCCTTCCTCTGAACATTTAATTCTTCACAGGGTGATTAGAGAGGAGCAGCTGTGGTTTGTGGCTTTTGGCTTCTGCCGCCTCTTTCACTTTGTGACATTAACCACACGCTGTCATCAATTCCGCTTGGTGAGGAACCCTGCTCAACCAGGATTTGATTATGTCTTCCTGTTGTCAACATTTCTTTAGCATATAGGTTTTTTTTACAGTTTGGGGTTGCTAGCCCCAAGCCTAACTTTCCACCAATTCTGGCTTCTGGTGTGTTTTGGAGTTGGTTTGTTAGTCCTCTCCCCTAACTTATTGTCTTCCAGGTGATGAATTACAGTCTCATACCACATGAGGCTAGACAGGCTTTGGGTTGTGTACAAGCTTTCTCGGCACATCAAGCCCAACCAACTCCTGCTACTGTGTAATGAAAGCTGCAACTAAGGCGAGCATTTCATACCAGCAGCACCAGACAGTTATGACAAACAGTTCACTAATATTTTACAAAAGGACGTGAACATTGTATTGATTAATTACAGGAGCGTTGTTCTCACCCATATAAAAATGTATAATGTACAGTGGCTAGACGTTTTTATGACAGGTAGGAATATGATGAGGAATTTAAGGAAGTCAATGGGAATAACAAATGACTATTTTGCCATTCTGCACATAGGTGCTTTGATTATTCTTATATTCAACTAAATAACACTTGTTTAATTAAAGTTTTCTTTAGTTGTATGTCTTGTGTTTTGCAGTTATTTAAGGTTCAGATGGTCTAAACTTGTCCAAATATTCTGTCTTTTAGTATTATATACGTGACGAGGTGGAAGAAGTCACAGAGGCCATGGCCAGACTTACGTTAAGTGAAGAGACACACCTCACATCCAGGTCCTCCAGTCCCATGGGCATTGATGCTGAGCCCACCAGAGTCAAGTGGACTCTAAACGGGGCCAAACCTTCCTATAAAAGGAAATGGGAGGCTGTTCATCTAGCCGGTGTCACAAGGTACGTGTTATACCACTTCACTGTATTGATGATTTCTGTTGGTGTTAAGATACTGGAGATTCAAACAACTGTTTGTCTTTATGCAAAAGGCCAGACAGCCTCGGGCCAGACAGAAAGAGGAGGAGAGTGGACCTAAATGGTAAGCAAGCAAAGACGACAAATCTTTGCGACAAATTGTGCAGATGAACGCAGGTTGTTTAAAGATTTTACTGCTGATATTAAAGAGTTTGAAACAATTTTTGTATCTGTGCAGACACCCAGAATGCTCTGTTCACACCGTGAAGAAGACCTGAAGGTACCTTATTTCATATGTTTTCATTCCCATTTTTTGATTTTCAAGCTGTTTGTGACTCAGGAACTTGTCCTTTGACTGTTGTTGCTTAATACTTTTTTTTTTTAATTTGTGGAATAAATTCTCATACAGGTCATTCTTTGACAAAAAAAAAGGGACCAAACCCCAGCTCGCCATCGCTCCAGACCTTCTTGCCAAAGAGAACAAAATGGGCCACATTCCAGATAAACCCACAGAACCTGCATCACCGTCAATAATTAAATGAATGTAATTTATTGATGTTCCCTGAACTAGCGTGTCTTCCTATCTCGCAATTCATTTGTGTTTAAAGAGACTTCTTTGTCAAGTATTTAATACTCTTATCAACATGGGAGTGGACAAATATGCTGCTTTATACAAATGATTGTAGATATTTATTATTGGAAATCAAAATTATAAATAATTCAATAAATAAAGTGATCAAGTGGCCGCCTCTCTCTCTTATGTTGTGGTAGGTAGGTAAACTTGTTTTGGGCTTTTTTTGGGTGGAGAGTTGCTTCTTTTGGGCTTGTTACTATTGACCTGGTTGCTTGTTTCTCTTGCGAGATCTGGCAACACTGGTTACGCGTGCAGCCGTCGCCATCTTGGAAACTCAGGAGGTGTGCACCCTAAACACTCTCACTATTATAAGCGACTTAAGGCTTGTTTTCCGGAGAAGTCGCTTATAAACATCGGTAGTCGTGGGTTGCGTTTTTTTGGGCTTGCTCCTGTCTCTCTCCTCTATACCTGTCTAGTTTGTCCTATTGCAGGATCCATACACATCCCTGATCTAAATCTAGATCTAATTTTGTAAAATTGCAAGTTACAAATGGATGCAAAATTACATAAAACGTTCAATTTCTAGTTTATAATAAGAAAAATGTAAAGTTAAAAGCTAAAAATGGATGCAAAAATAACATGAAACACTCAAGTTTAGGTTTATAACAAGAAAATGTGAAGTTGCAAGCTAAAATGGATGCAATGAAATGCAAAAATGCAATGAAAGGGTTTTTTTTTTTGTTTATTTATTTTTTTTAGGGGGGGGGGGGGCTTTTTATGTTTTGTCTGTATCCATATGCTGGAAAACAATAAAAATATTGTTAAAAAAAAAAAAAAAATCCAATGAAATGCATGCAAGGAATTCATATATGCTTGTTTGTGCGTTCTCTCTATTGACCTGGTTGCTCTTGTTTCTCTCGCGAGATCTGGCATCCCCTGGTTGCGCTTGCTTGTTTCTCTCGCGGGATCTGGCAAAATTGGTCCCGCTTGCTTTTTTTTTCTCTCGCGAGATCTGGCCAAATTGCTTGCGCTTGCTTGTTTTCTCTCGCGGGATCTGGCAAAATTGGTCGCGCTTGCTTTTTTTTTCTCTCGCGAGATCTGGCCAAATTGCTTGCGCTTGCTTGTTTTCTCTCGCGAGATCTGTCAAAATCTTGGAAACTCAAGAAGGTGTGCACCCCAATCATTTGTCCACACAAGCCTTCTCCTTAAAGTTTAATTTAGATAATATTGCAGCTCGATTATGGCGAACAGAAATATGCAACAAGGGAACATGCAAAGTAGTAATTCTCCTCAAGCGGGGAAACGTGGGAGCGACTCCCCGGTACCGGAGCAGTCACCGCCGAACAAAGAGAGCCAATCCCCCGCAGCCGAGCAACTCGAAGGACCCGGAGAAGGAGGCGAGGAAGGCCGGGCCGAAATGACTCTGGATATCACCAGTTTCCGCAAGCCCGGAGAGAAGACGTTCACCCAGCGGTCGCGGCTGTTTATCGGTAACCTCCCGGTGGATTTACCGGAGGAGGAGTTCAGAAACATGTTCGCTAAATACGGGAACATTAGCGAGGTGTTCATCAACAGAGAGCGGGGCTTCGGCTTCATCCGCCTGGTAAAGTGTGTCTTAAACTCTGCCTGTTGTATCAAAGCGTGGTTTTAATTTTCTTAAACTAACCTATGTGTTATATTTTATATGTGGACCGGCTAAAAGTGGAGCTAACTAGCTGCTATGTTAGCATTAGGAGCTAGTTAGCTGCTATGTTAGCATTAGGAGCTAGTTGGCTGCTATGTTAGCATTTGGAGCTAACTAGCTGCTAAGTTAGCATTAGCACAAGGTGCTTGTTGACATGACAACCAGTCATATCAACAATATCTGTATATTACAGTTGGATATTATTGTGTGTCATGTTTCCAAATCACCTGGGTTCAACATATTACATTTTATAGAGTAGGTTAAGGTTATGACCCATATTTTTTGTCAATAATATATTTTTTATTATGCCTTTATAAATAGATAGATGTACTTTATTGAAAGAAGAAGAAAGAAGAAAGGCACTTTATTAATCCCTGAGGGGAAATTCAATTCCATCACTCTGTTATTTTTACATATACATAGACACACAGGCCCCATTGATCCCAAATTGGGACATTGTTGTGTTACAGCAGCAGGTTATCCAGGCAATACACAGGAACAGTACATAAAATGTACATGTCAACACTAAAGAAATATATCCATATAATAAAAAATACAAAGATTATTGGAATACACTAAAAATATACCCGACTACTACAACTGGCACTACTAACAACCACCTCTTCAAACCACTGGTGCACTTTAAACTTAAATTGTACATATTACATCTATTTATTGTACACTAAATATCTTCATTGACGGACGGTACATAGCATGTTCACTTACCATGTATATTCTGTATATTCTGTATCCCTATTTATTGTTTTATAATTCTTGTACACCTGTACCTGTTTTGCTTGCTGCTTTGACACCTGGATTTCCCCACGGGGATTAATAAAGGTTCATCTTATCATAACTAGCATAAAAAATCTAAATTATAAACATAGAATAATCCACTATATACATTGGCAAAATGTGGCCACAAAAACTAAACATTAGACTTAGAACCCTGACACATGATATAAATCGCACATAATATACTCAAAGAGATGATTGTACAAAATCATATAAATAAATATGTTGTGGAAAATGTCATTGCATCTATTTATGAATGTGTATAAGGATAAGTAGGTCAGTCCATTATAGTCGATTATAATCGACAGTGATGCAACAACAAAACATTTAAAGAAAAATAAGAAAACAAAATAAATAAAAGTCAGTAAATAAATATCTCGCCTTACAACCCAAAAATGTCACTTGGCCAATTTTCAATATTGCAATCTATCAGAGCCTTTAGTACAATATTTGTAAGTCTTTTATTTAAAGAAGGGTGTCCAAGTCTTAAAGAAAACACCCATTTTACATTTAAATTTGTACCCGTGTCTTCCAGGAAACCCGGACGCTGGCAGAAATCGCTAAAGCTGAGCTGGACGGGACTATTTTGAACAATCGTCCAATGAGGATCCGCTTTGCTACACATGGCGCTGCGCTTTCGGTGCGAAACCTGATGCCTGCAGTAACAAATGAGCTGCTGGAGCAGGTATGCTGCACAAAAGCTTTACAATCTCATAAATTTCAACAGGTTTGGGATGTTTGTCAGTCTTAATTACTGTGTCTGCTGCTCTTCCATCAGGCGTTTTCTCAGTTTGGGCCGGTGGAGCGGGCTATTGTCGTGACAGATGACCGCGGTCGTCCCACTGGGAGAGGCGTTGTGGAGTTTGCAAACAAAGCAGCTGCACGTAAAGCCCTGGAGCGATGCACGGAGGGAGCGCTGCTGCTGACCACGTAAGGACTCATAGAGCATAGAACTGACCATCACTTTCTTGTAATGTCACAGGTTTATTTCAGTGTTGTCTCCCTTTCTTCAGCACACCTTGTCCAGCCATTGTGGAGCCCTCGGAGCACTTTGATGATGAGGATGGACATCCTGAAAAATTGCTGCAGAAGTCCGCAGCATATTATAAGTAAGTAAAGAGGTGATTTGTAGTCATCTTATAGTGCAAAGTTACATTAAAATGTGCTTGAGTTTTTTCATAAAGTTTTTAGAACATTTTGAACTCCAGTCCTGGAGTTGTAATCTTTTTTTTTCCCCGACAGGGAACGAGAGCAGATGCCACATTTTGCTCAGCCGGGGACGTTTGAGTTTGAATATTCGTCTCGCTGGAAAGCTCTTCATGAGATGGAGAAACAGCAAAAAGAGCAGGTGGACAAGAACATTAAAGAGGCCAAAGAGAAACTGGAGGCGGAGCTGGAGTCGGCCAAACATGAACATCAGCTCATGTTAATGAGACAAGGTAGGTGCTGTGGAGCTGCTTTTAAGTGGTTCATGTCGGCTATAGTCAGAAGCTCTGTATAGTGTGATGATGGATTGATAGAAAGGGAACTGAACTAAATGCATGTGAAAACGGGGTTGCTTATGTTGTGTTGCTTATCATGATCTCCGCATTTTGCCCTTTTGATTTGATCCTCAAAATGTGACTGTTTGCATTTATTATTCCTTATATACTTATGCTGTCTTCCTCCCTTCTTCCAGATCTAATGAGACGTCAGGAGGAGCTGAGGAGACTGGAGGAGCTCCGCAACCAGGAGCTGCAGAGACGGAAGCAGATAGAGATGAGGTGCCTTTTCCTTTCTTGAACGAACCATTCGGACGGAGTGAGAGAGCTGTTGGGAGTCCGATTGATTGCATTTCATTTGACTATTTTCTGTCTTTACTCTCTCTGTCGGTAGGCATGAAGAGGAGAGGAGGAGGAGAGAAGAGGAGATGATGAGACACAGAGAACAGGAGGACCTGAGACGCCACCCAGAGGGCTTCAAACAAAACTACCTGGACAACGTGAGTACAGCTGGAATATGCAGCCAAACACACTTAGAAACACACTGAGGCAGTGTGGGTACCCACGAGTCTCCCCTCTACAGACATGCCCACTTTATGATAATCACATGCAGTTTGGGGCAAGTCATAGTCAAGTCAGCACACTGACACACTGACAGCTGTTGTTGCTTGTTGGGCTGCAGTTTGCCATGTTATGATTTGAGCATATTTTTTATGCTAAATGCAGTACCTGTGAGGGTTTCTGGACAATATCTGTCATTGTTTTGTGTTGTTAATTGATTTACAATAATAAATATATACATACATTTACATAAAGCAGCATATTTGTCCACTCCCATGTTGATAAGAGTATTACATACTTGACAAATCTCCCTTTAAGGTACATTTTGAACAGATAAAAAAATATGCGATAATCACGATTAAATATTTTAATCGATTGACAGCCCTTTTTATTATATAAACTATTAACCTCATAACAATCCAGTGGCCGCTATTCTGTCTTTCAGAAGTTGTAGCTCAGTCTTAAAGCTAGAATGAAGATACTGGCATCATATGAAACTAGAAAACCTAAAGAATCCTTTGGTTTATTTATTTATTTTTTTTATTTATTCTTTGATTTTTGGGTTGCTGGAAAAAATGTGATAAACAATCCCAGATAATGACTTCAGGACATCTCTGACTACATACATGCTGAAAATTAAACATTTTTACTGTATTATTAAGATATTTTCTAAAGTGAAAGTCCCTAGAAGAGTATAATTCAATTTTTTCTCATGGTCTAGTGTTACAAAAATCAATAACAGCAAAAATCGCAGCAATAATATGAACTCTACATTAGCTTCCTTTGCCGTCTTGTAAAATATACTATTTAACTTAAAGGTGTATTTTACACACAATGGTATTATTATACCACTTTGGTATAATAACAAGTTATTATACCACTTTGGTTTAATAACAAGAAAGCATATTGATGCACATAATTTACCGTGGTATGTTCACTATTTTGCATTCTTTTTGGTGTTGTTCTAGTTTGTGATTTTTGTTTGCTGACAGGATTATTGTTAAAGTGTGAATCCCAGAATATAAAGGCTATCTGCTGCCATCTAGTGCTGCTTACATTAGCTGCATCACTCTTAGATCTGACCACAGACAGATTTGTAGCTGTCATGTTATAGACGTTAGTGGATCAGTGATATTGGGTTTCATCACACTTAAAGCACATTCACATTACTACTTATTATGATAGGAACATATTGACCATTTAACAGGTAAGTTTATCAAAAATACAAAGGTTGAGCATCACAATATTTGCAGTAATTTAACATATTGTTTCCTGAAGTTTGGTATGTGTGGGACATATTCTACTATAGCTGTAGCTGTGTAGTTTTAGCACACCAAATTAAACTTGCATACCTGGCCATAGGTCACCATAGGTCACCATATTGATCTTGATGGCTACTTCCTACCTTCACCTTAAGAGCATATATACATTTAGAAGGGAGAGGTTGTCTTCTGATTGACCTACAGCTGCATTTCACCACTATTATTTGTGATGAGATAGTAAAAATGTATACATTGGTGATAACTTTTATGTAAGTTTATAACTTTTCATAAATCGATATGATTTAATCATGGATGTCCAGTTGGTTTCAATGAGTTGGATTAAGCTGCAGTCCAGATGTTTAATTGGAACATTTTCATTAAAAACTTTAATCCTAAAGCAGACTCAATCCAGGTCAGTGAAATCTATTATTGTTGTATTCACTTTGTGTGTTTGCAAGATTATGTGTGAAACTGAGAGAGAGAGTGAGAGAGGATTGTGTGTTAGTTTGTGTGTGAATGAAATGTATCCATAATTGTCTTTTATTGTGAAAGGATTTATGAATGAATGAACAGATGATGTGGCATCTCTGTTTTTGTGTTTGGGCCCTGAAACACCAAGCTGACATCTGTCAGACAGGCTCAACGCGCTAGATCGGCTAATAACGAATCGCTGCAAACAAGCTAAAACAAAAGCAGTCTGTATGTATGTCGGTTTAGCAATTTATAGATGTCGCTGGTGTGTCAGGAGCCTGTGTGAATGGGTGGATGTTGTTTTGACATAACTTTTGATTTTGGTCTAAAGGCTGACAAAAATAACTGCTTTAAACTCTTAAACAATACAAGTGTGAATACGATAGCCTGAAGCCCATTTTATGTGGCTTATTTTTAATTAAGATTTGCTTGCTCACCTCCAGCTCATTTGATTTGATTATTAGCCTCAATTTGCAAATGAGATTTGAGCTGTGGTTGTAATAAGCTTGTCTGACTGTGACGAGTAAATCTACGGACCAGCAGGAGGATGGAAAATGTTTCTGCTTTGCCAAAGTTTAAATGGAGGCAAAGACGCGTTGAAGCTGAACCTTAAGTTCACAGTTTCCATCACTGATAGAGAATGATGATTATGTTTCTTAAAGGGATAGTTTGGGTGTTTTGAAGTGGGGTTGTATGAAGTCCATAGTCAGTGTATTACCTACAGTAGATAAGTACCTCATACAACCCCTCTTCAAAACACCCAAACTATCCCTTTAAGAGCCATGGGCAATTTCTATCAGAAAAATGAATACATTTACGGTGTGAGTGTTGTACGATAGCCGAAGAATTGTACTTTAGCAGAGTTTTGCTCTTCTTCACTTCTTCCAGAGAGAACAGGAAATGAGAGTGGGTGAGCTGGGCCCTCGTGGAGCCATTAATATGGGAGGTACGGGCATGATTGTGTAAAAGACTGGTTGATACAAAAACCAGATCAAGTGACGATGATGATGAGTGAATTATAACCGCCTTAATGTCATTTATCACCAGTATTTGTCTTGCATCCCACGTGGCTCCTTTTCAACAACGAGTTAAGTAATACTTTGTATGTTTTTGGTGTAAAATGGACTCACATGGGATGCAATACAAAGGAAACAAAAACATAATGCACCACATGACCACATCTATACTAACAGAATATACCGTGTACTGAACGGGGTTGTTGTTGTTGTTGGGGAGGTTTCATAGTTTGAGAAATATTATAGTCCCTGAGCTCTCATCCTCAGTCGTATGCAGATTTGAATGATTTAAAGCATTTTGAGTTTATTTTTTACAGTACAAAAATAATCCTAAAGGCCACAGCACTTATTTAGCACTTGATTTGTAAGTGAATCATGGCTGGAATTAATTATAGAAAAGACGTAAACAACAACAAACTTCTGTTGTAAATCTGCTGAGTGCAGGATGAGGGGCTGGGGACTGAGCCTATAATGTTGGACAGATTGTTAGAGGTTCATGGTGGCTATAACCTATGATTGCACATCATCTATATGAACTAAACTGCTGTGTTCAATTTGTATTGTTTGTTGTTGCACAAACTACAGTAACGTCCAGTTTTTATTCTCTTTTAAAGTGATAATGACAGTTTTAAGTGACATTTGAAGTAATTTCCTCATATCTCTTGTCTTGACTATACTTCAGTAGTATTTACGGGTGTTTGTGTTTGTGTGTCTGTGCGCAGTCACCTCTAAAATCAATGGAAATATGGCATTTCTGTTTGTTTCATGTAATAACGTGAGCAAGGTTACAGTCTCATCGCTCCACGCAGATCTGATTCTTTTCATCTGCGGCAATTTTTTCCCACTCGGCCGCTCGTAATTACAATTTAAACGATATGTGGTATCAGCTAGTTAAGATTTCTTGTTTGTATTTGTCCATTCTGTGTTTTTAAGGTTAACAGGTGCAAATATATACCAGTCTGATATCGCGCGATATCTCGCAAGATCATGCAAGAATAGCTACCGCGGTGGAAACGGTATTGCTAAATCTCTACCGGTGGACCCATTTCTACTGTCACGCGGTATTTAACGCCCAACACTAGTGGAGGACTCTGTCATTTGTGTTTGATTGGGATGAACCTGTGATGTCTGAGGTTGTTTCCTAACAACTCTGTGTGACTAAGATGATGTGCAATCCGAGGTTTAGTTAGCAAAAGATGTGGACGTTGGCACTTGGCCTCAAAGTTTAGGTGTCAAAGGGAGAACCTCTCATTATTAATTACACAATCTGCTGTCTCGGTCTGTTCTATCTGTAAAATGTGACTTTTAATATCTACTTTAACATGATATATCACCTGTTGACTAGTTTAAATTAACGTTGGTTTTTGGGTGCGTTGGTGTCAAATGAAAAATGACAGGACGTTTCTTATGTTGCCTTCAAATGAAACTTGTAAGCTCGTGTTTACAACATGGGAAGTCGTGTACACGATATGCTTGGTGTTTAAGAGGTTAAGTCGTGAGAACACCGTTGCTAAGCAACGGCAATATAACGTTACTGTCTGCATCTAGAAGCCACAGAGGCTAACAGTTTAGAAAGCTAGCAAGCGGGTAACATAATGCAGGAAATGCAAAGACATAATGACAGAGGAGAAAGATGAGGCCGTTGGGAATATCAACATTTTCCTAGAAAAGAAAGAAAAACAATAAAATTACAATATATTAACTTATTATGCACCGAATAATTAACTTCAGTGGGCTCCGCCATTTCTGACGACGTCAACAAACACGTCACAACTCGTGAGCTCTGAGCTTTCAGAAACTTTCCACTTAAGAGGTCGTGAATACCACAAGAGGGGGGCGTTCATGTGGGCTCTTCTCATGAACACGGTACACACGACCCCATTTGAAGGCACCATTAATGATGGAACTGTTTTGTAAAGGCTTTGTGTACCGTTAAGGTGCATTTTAAATGAGTAGCAAAGTTGTTTTAAAAACAAATACCGATTAATGATATTCCTCATCGGATGACAGATAATACTAGCTGTCGACCAAAAGCCAACGTTAACTTAAGTCATTGATATTAGTCGTAGCGTTGCGGGGCATTGGGATACGTTACACCGACCCATTAAATGACAAACCAATGCTCCGTTGTTTTGCGTGTAGATGGCTTTAACCAGGGCTCTCCGGGGCCCACTGGTAACCAGGGTCAGATGATGGGAATGAGTGGAAGGGGAAGAGCCGTTGGCCCAGAGGGGACCGCAAATATGGGGACACCAGTGATGTCAGAGAACGGAGCCATGGTAATGTATCAGGAATACTAGATTATCCCTCAATTAGTGCATCGTTGACATAGACCAACATTGCCTTATAACAGGCACAAACTGTGTAGAAAGTAAAAGTAATTGTTTGGCTTCTAATGAATTCCTAAATTAAAAAAAAAAAAATCAACTTTTGAAGGACTTAATACTGTAGACTTAACTAATAGTCTTATTCCTCTCTCTCCCTTTGTCTGCTTGGTTCACTGCTCCTTTTACTCTCGGATGGCGGCTCTTGGATCAAACTCTGACTGATGATATTTTCTGGATGCGCTGTACTCGTGTCGGATCCCCAAACGTGCTCCCGGTTATACACCATTCCCGTCTTTTTTTTGTAACGCGGACTCCAATAATACCTCAGCGAAACGATAGATACCCGCAGGGTGGATCGATGGGGGGGCGACCGGAGGTTGAGTCCCCAAAGCAGCAGCAGCAGCAGCAGCAGCAGCAGCCGCCGCCGCCGCCGCCGCCGCAGCAGCAGCAGCAGCAGCAGCAGCAGCAGCAGCAGCAGCAGCAGCAGCAGCCGCAGCCGCAGCCATTGGGCCCCCAAGCTGGACCAGCCCCAGGATTTGGGCGGGGGAGTCCAGTAGGGGGAGTCTTTGATGGGCCAAATAACAAGCGCCGCAGATACTAACTTCTCTCCGATCATGGATAAACGGTTCTCATGGATCTTTGTTGCTGCCTCGAGCCCGATCATTTCTTTTTCGGATTTACGTCGACCCACTCCAAATTTTTTTTTTTGCCAATTTTTGATGTTATTTTTCCTGCAAGTTGTCACAGAGGAGCATTTATTTTGTGATTGATGAAACTACAGGACAATGCTTTGTATCGACACTTATTTGCAATGTTTATACAAAATATTTTGTAATATTTTCATGTGTCCCATCAATGTTTTCTTAATGAAACGGTTTGTGTTTTTTTTGTCTGCTGAATATTAAGTGTGCAAACAAGTTTCAAAGCATGTCAAGGAAGTGGGTAGACAACTTTGCAGTTGTTATGGCTGCTGTTGTCATGATACACTTAATGAAGCTGCTGTGGGGGAGTCTAAATAAAGATGAATTAGACTGGACATTGATTAGAGTCAAAACAAGATATCTGGGAGTAGGTGCTGTCATAGTTTGTGGTCCTCCCTTTAAATATACTGGTACTTTTAGCTCTTCAGATGTTCAATCATATACTGAGTGAATGTTTCTGCAGCTTCGGTGCATCCTGTATTTGATGGTTAAGAGAATAAAATATTTGTTTTTTTTTAGGAAGTTCTGTGTCTTTGTCTCGCAAATTGGCTTACAGACAGCAGGCCATGAATAATAAATATAAAATTATAAATTGTGTATATATTTCTTTCTCCCTGTAATTTTAAATACACAGGTACAGATAATTACTCAGGGAATCAGGTGTCGTCGCCCCTTAGTATTGAAAACTAAATGAAAATGGTAAAAGGAACATTAATTAATCTGTTTCCTGAGCGTACCATTTTCAAGTAGTACTTTTTCACACATAAATCGTCTTTTCCAGTGTCTATGAATAGTAGTAGTAGTAGTAGTAGTAGTAGTAGTAATAGTAGTAGTAGTAGTAGTAGGTAATACATTTTTTTTACTTGGAGCCATGAAGATCTTCAGGAGGTTCATATTAGGAGTGGGAATCACAATACACGATACTTAAGTCACGATATGATCTTACTGCGATTTGAAACATTTAGCGACATGCTGAGTATTACGATAAGATATCTTGGGATTTATGACCTTTTTTCAACTGCAAATTATGTAGTTTTTCAACATCTGTTTTATCTAACAAGATCCAGTTTTCGATACGTGACGTCCATCCGCAAAACATCGCGATACTATTGTGTATGGATTTTTCTCCCACCCCTGGTACATCACTTTTACATAAACCTTGAGGCAAATCTCTAAGACAGAGAGAAATAAAGAAAGGTATTTGGTTTTTATTTTGTGTGCACAAGTTGAATAAAATATATTTCAGATCTTCAGGGCTTCGTGCGTTACCGGTTTGCTACGTTTCGTACTCTGCTTGAACATAATTTCAGTAGAGACGGTTAGTGAGTCACCACCGAAAATACAAACATACACAAAGTGGGATCCGTGGTTAAGGTGGACGACATTTATACAACATAGGTATTAAATTATATTCTATTCGACCAATGTGTGATTCCACAGGTAGGTTTTAAAACATTGTTTTGTGTCTCCATTAAATAAAGATGATTATAAAACCACGGTGCTGTTGATGCTTCTGATCTTGACCTTTTGTTCTTGATGATTGATGTTTTTTTTCCCCATGATATTTTTGTATTTGTGTAGGATTGAAATATTTATATGCCAAAATAATTCTGATAGTGAGGGCACTTCCTGTTTGATTTGCGAACTGCTTGATGCTTTAAGTGTGTTTGTAACGGGAAGGTTGTGAGCCAGTGAGGAGGGGTGGTGCGGTGCTTTTCTTTGCCATGCCCAAGGCTGTTCATTATCAACACGAGAGACGGAAATCATTGAAGTGATCCAGTTTTAACGGGGCTGATTGTGGCCAATTTGGGGAATGAATACTCTGTGTCTCTATTCTTCACTTTCTGGCCTTGTTCTGCTTTAGCCCAGTTTGTGGCCCACTTCTGTTTCTAGAAGGTCTATCGATTTTGGGGCAATAGTCGTTTGTCCTTTTGAATATGTCTTCTTTGTCCAGATTTCCTCCCTCCATGTGGTTGTATCCATTATATATATATATATATAGACCTAAATCAATCTAGTTATTCGCTAAGTGTTTGATCACAGCTTTGGTAAATTGATATCTGCTTTACAGATCAAAGAAGCCGTCTCTTTGTAGAGTTAATTGAAGGAGAATCACTTCATTTAAGGTTTGAATGTGTCCTACATTACAACCTTATGGCCCAGATTGCAGTCCGTACTATTCATGCACACTGGAATCTAATAATGTGTCTTCAGACTGATGGAGAGCCTGGAGCTAACGCACATGAGACCCATAATCTAATAACGGATCTAAATAACTTCCTTTAGTTTAGAAACATTTACCAGGATTCCTCTGAGTTTGTTTTATTTCTCCTTGTTTGGGCTCCCACAGATTCCAGTGCTGTAAACAATAGTAATAATTGTAAAGTCAACCATTCTTTGTCCTGACTTCTCTAGCATGTAGAGCGGCCTATATGGCACTTTATCATGTTTTCTCCACCATAAGGGCACCCTAGAGGGCACTTTTGCTGTTTCTTTCTAACGTGGGGGCACCAACGGGGTGGTAGAGGATTAAAGGGATAAGAAGGAAAGATAATAAATTCGGTTACTCAAAATTAAGTGTATTTTTTCTTACTTTTCTCATATCTTTGCTTTGTTTCTTGTACAATTCTTTGACATTTTCCCTCTTCAGGCCTCTAAAAGTCCAAAACAAATATTTTTTTATTGTTCTTAAAATAATATAATACATGCATTTTGTTGTTTAAATATGTAATGCTAACATATTTTCCAATAAAGCTTGAACGGCATGTAAGTTCAGGTTTTTATTTTAGAAAGAGGAGGAAATATTAGCATCAATTTCCTATAGTTGAAGTCAATATTTTACACTTTTATTCAACTTTACATTAGATGAGACGAGAATTCAGAGATATGTTTGTATAAATCTAAACCATTAACATAAGTGATATTGTTTCTGCCAATAGTAAACAGTGATTTGCGGATTGATCGTGCTGATTGATTGGAAATGATTCTACTTTAATGCAGTTTGGTGACCGTAATCCAGACTGTCCACAATCTGATCCCCAAAATAAACGTCTGTTTTCACCCAATAATCCTTTTCATAGTTTGTTTTAGGGTATTAATGTGATAGTCTGCTGAATGAATGGTTAAAAACACATGGGCCTATTTTTTGCAGCGCATTTGGCGCCGCCTCCTTCGGTGCGTAAAGACGCATTAAGAAGTGGCACAGTCACTGATAATCCAGACAGGAGGTGCTTTTGGTTACAGCTCAGCCTTTCACTGATGGTGAGGAGAGAGACACAGATAGTTGTACTAACTTCATCTCATTTTCCCTCCTCGCAGATCTCCCTTTACGCGCCCAGACTACAAGTTTCCAGTGTTGGGATGGTCTCTTTCTTTTGGAGACGGAGGTTATTAACGGGATTTCTGTCTCCCGCGCATCACCTGAGGACAGTTGGACAGTGAGGCTTCGTGCGTCTGGATGGACAACATGTCTCCACAGCAGCAGCAGCAACAACAGGACAACCTCAGCCGACAGCAGGAGAACAAACGGGTATGTTTTAAACATTTCTATCCCCTGTTTTTGTTAAGAGTTTCAAGAGTTTGATGCGTAAATTTAGTTTGGTTATTTTGGTAACGTTGTTGCGCAACGGAGGAACAGTTTGTCTCCAGACCACGTTTATAAAATGGAAGAATCTGTTATTTATTCGCCTTTATTTATATCTTTAATGGTTCTAATGAGAAAAATATATTTTTTTTATGAATGAGATGTATTGTCCTGTTAGCTGGTCCCGTCGGGTGAGAGGTTAGACAACAGTCAAACAACATAAGGAAGTAACATTTTAGGATGGATGTGTCTAAAAGACCACAGACAACCATAAACAATGTTATGCTTGTTATTAATTATTGGGGATTAATAGCCAACAATTCAACTAACATAAAACATCAGTTAATTTCATCATGTAATTTTATTTATTTATCTTATTTAGTTTAGCATCATATTATTTGAAACCCCCTCCCCAATAGGATTTATAATATATTAGCACCATATAAGTTTTTAAATGATTAATAACACACTATCATGTAGTTGTAATTAGATATACGAAGATTTTTAATATTTAGAAATATAATTGTCAACAACTGAAACTCATTAAGCGTCTTCTACTAATGTATAAACAAATAATGAATGCTTGGTAACAATATATAATAACGTGTCTTCAATAAACGGTTAGTAAAATGATTAATAACAAACTATAATGTATTTGTATGCAGATATATGGATATTTTAAGTGTTTAAAATGTAGTTATTAACAATATATAATAACGTGTCTTCTTTAAATGGTTAATAAAGTGATTATTAATGATAATAATAATAATAATAATAATAATTATTATAATAAACACACTAAGGATTTGTGTAATCACATTTCACTCTATAGGATTTACAGCATCTATAATATTGTGTCATCAAGCTTACAGTTATCAGTTATAAATGCTTCACAGCCGCAGTAATACAGTAGTTGACAAAATAATAAATCATTTTAGTGCATTATAACTATTTATTAAGTATCTTATAAATGTTAAATGAGGGGGATGGGTGGGGTTACCTTTTATCAACTAAATTAGGTTTTTAATTATTACATTTTATGTCACTTGTGGGCAAATTCTACAACACGTAAACAAGCGTAGTCTCCATTATAATTAAGTGTATAATTAGCCCAGTGATCCTAAATGCTTTGATTTTCTGCTCAATCACCACTGACTGGTGAACTAGTGTAATATGTAGCTTTCAAGAAGTTAATTACAGACATTGTTTAGTCTACATAAATTAAATTGATTTATTTATCATATTTCTAAATTAATAATTCATATATATATAACTGTGGTCTTGAAATCAGATCCATACGGCAGCAGTTGGGTGGTTGATTATGTAGTTTTCTGCACTGTGAACGAGTCGACACCATTTAGAAAATTCATATTTTGATAATTAAGTTAATTTTCAAGCAAAAAATGTTAAACATTTGAGTTCCAGCTTCTCAAATTGCTGTTTTTCCTGTGTTATATCACTGTAAATTGAATGAATTTGGTTCTTGGATTACTTTTCAAACTCTGAAAAATAGTGATGGACATTTGTTTTTCATCATTTTCTGACATTTATAGACCAAACGCCTAATAGATCATTTGAGAAAATAATCAGCAGATTAATTGGTAATGAAAATAATCATTAGTTGCTGCCTTTTGTGCCTATTTAGGATGTTATACTTTCCATTTGGTTTATTATATATTTATAGTTGACTGGGACAAACTGTATGACACGATCAGCTTTGAGGAAGGCATACGGCTGAATTTTGTTATTTATTTATTTGTGCATAATATGTAAATCTACTTATTAACCTCCTGTTTCAATGGAGTGTTCCTTTTCTTGTGTTGCTGCTTTAAATCGTTTTTGATAATTGTTTAATTTATTTATTAACAGTCAGTAAATTTAGTGGCTGCAAGAAGTCGTGGTACTGCATAGAGAACTTTCCTGCTGCGTCCTCGATTTCATTAATAATTGATTCCACATCGGCTCCAACGTCTCACCTGTATGTTCTGATTTAAACAGATAAAGAAATAACGTATATTGACGTCTCTTTGACAGTAAATACAGTGAACGCTGTAGATGTGCAGTTCCACCTGTGATGAACCCAAATCCCTTAACGGTTAATGAAGCCCAGAAAGCTCAGGGGAAGAGCACTTATTATTTACAACAGTGGGAATCAGACTCAGAGTGTTACTCTCAACATAGTCTGTGTTCTCCTCCTCTTTTATATATTGTGGCACCTGCTGCATGATCGTCTGGATACAATCTATGAATGAATTTCCTCTTAAACTGCTCTGTGTTGTAATACAGTCGATAGAATAAGAGCTGTTGTTGGTCAGTAGTATTTCCAAACGTATAACCCATACCTCCATGTGAGCTTATGTTTATTTTAGGAGTGAAAGGTAACATGTTGTGGCTGGAATGTTTCACCGCCGTGTGAACCCGCTAAACCAATGATATAACGCTGTGAAATGTCAGAAATGTGTGGAGGTGGGATTGATCTTTTCTCACTGTGGAGCTGTGATTTTTTTAGGACTGAAAGGCCGACAGACAGATTGGTGACTGTGATGTCATTCGGTTGGTCCAGACTGAAATATCTCAACAACTATTGGATGGATTACCCTGAAATTTGATACAGACATTCATGTTCCCCTCAGGATGAATTGTAATAATGTTGGTGATGACCTGCTACGACCTGCAAGATGAAGGTCACCAATCTTGCTGCGCTGGTACCACAGCCTGCGAGCTAATCGTTTAGCATGTTAAAGGCTTGCTGACCAAGACTACCAAAGAGTAGCGAGAGTAGCGAGGTGGTCAGCTGTGTGTCTGCCCGGCGTAACGTTTGCGAGTGTCCGACCGCTGTTAGCGTTGCTGGTGGCTTCGTGCTCGTCGTAATGACTGTAATAAACACAATAAGTCGGTGACCGTGTCACAGAGTGTGTTAATCTGACATACAACGAAAGAGCTGTGGTAAAGCAATGGCTGTTTGTCACCTTGCTCCACGCTCACAAATCCTTCTACATTAGATTAAATGAACCTTTAATGGGGAAACTCGGATAATAGGATCAAAGCAAAGAAACATAGGATCTCAATATGGCTGCAAGCAGCATTTTATTTTCACTCTTTTGGATTGAAAAAAACCTGATGTAGTTATGGATATGTGCTTGTTGTAGCACCACAAACAAAATTATATATGACAGACAACTTTCCACAAATTTCCAGCTGTTTTTGTAGTAGTTGAGTAGTTGAAGTGTGAGAGAGGTCAGCGGTGTCACGGCAGAGACAGATCGAGGCTGCTGTGAACTGACGGCAATACAGACAGTACAATGTTGTCACCTGGTTAATCTTCGTGCTCCGACATTCCTCCGTGTTTAAATTCTCCTGCTTCAACCTGCGGAAGGCCACAGTCGGTCCCAACGATGTGATGGATGTGTTGAACATTAGGATGCTTATGTAATGAACGTGGAAAGTGTAAACATGACACAAGCACGGAGTAAAGTCTGTCTCTTTGTGGGATTTGAGCCTTTTTAGTAATGCAGGATACATAAATGTTAATAATGCAGTCAGACAATATTTTGATTTAAATGATTATCGTGTCTCTTTGTCTCTTGTAGCGGACGAAGTCTCAGAGTTATCGGCGCCAGTCCGCCCCGTCTCTGGTCATCACCAAGGCTCTCATCAGGTCCAAGACTCTCTCCAGGTACTGTAAAATACATTTGTATACTTATACACATACCATACTTATGTACATGTGTGTATGTATTCACACAGATGAGTGGATATTCGGTGTCAGTAGGGCAGTTTGTTTGGACATCCTGCAGTCGGGTTCATGTTGTTAGTTGATGTTCAGTGTCGTCTACACAGAGGTCACTGAGGTCAGCCGGACAAAACCCTGAAACCACACTCTCGCTCATGTGCACAGACACACACACACACACACACGCACACACACACGCTCGCATGCCCAAGGCACAACCCAGACCGAGGTGTTGAATCCACCAAGATAGATAATCCTCCTGTTATTAGAGGATCAGGCATCTATTAATAGCTCCGTCTCTGAACGTACGGAGCGGGAAAGTGAAGAAGGAATAACCGCATTAAAAAGCTCCGACAGAGGGGGGGGGCGCCTCACTGAACAACATCCACCAACCACAAAGACCCGGATAGCTGACACGATGTTATGACATAACTCTCAATGACAGATATTGTCCAGAAACCCTCACAGGTACTGCATTTAGCATAAAAAATATGCTCAAATCATAACATGGCAAACTGCAGCCCAACAGGCAACAACAGCTGTCAGTGTGTCAGTGTGCTGACTTGACTATGACTTGCCCCAAACTGCATGTGATTATCATAAAGTGGGCATGTCTGTAAAGGGGAGACTCGTGGGTACCCATAGAACC
>CAKAOK010067266.1:1738-12382 GCA_916701675.1 Sebastolobus altivelis | reverse complement strand
GAGGAGAGCGCCGCCGACCAGCTGCTCAGAGTCCACTCTCAGCCTGTCGAGATCATCTACGACGCGGTAAACACGAACCGCCATCTGACCTCAGATCACATCACTCGTGTCTGGTTTTCATTTGTTTATCAGATCAGGATGTAGATGTGAAATGTGTTTTCCTGCTGTTTGTCCTCCAGCTGACGGTGAACAGTATGGCCGACTTCATTATGGGTTTATTTTTTTACTTTTTTTTTTACTTTTTTCAAATAATTTTCGGACATTTTTCTATATTTTTTAAACTTTTATTCTGACTTTTATTGGACTTTTTCTGACATTTTTTTAAAACTTTTTTTTTCTCATTTTTTAAAAACGTTTTTGGAAATTTTTCTGACTTTTTTCAGACTTTTTTCCGGACATTTGTAGACATTTTTTAAACTACTTTTTGGACATTTAAAAAAAAAAATCTGACTTTTTTTCAATACTTTTTAAACTTTATCTCTGACATTTTATTAAAAACGTTTTTTGGACATTTTTCTGACTTTTTCGGATATTTTTTAAAAACAGTTTTCTGACATTTTTCTGACTTTTTTGGACATTTTTTTGAACTTTTTTCTGACTTTTTTTATACATTTTTTTTAAACTTTTTTCTGACTTTTTCTGACATTTTTTTTTTTTTACTTTTTCTTCGGACATTTTTCTGACGTTTTTTTCAGATCAGATCACTCGTGTCTGGTTTTCATTTGTTTATCAGATCAGGATGTTCCCAGATGTGAAATGTGTTTTCCTGCTGTTTGTCCTCCAGCTGACGGTGAACAGTATGGCCGACTTCTTTAAGACGGGGAAAGGTGTCGATCTGGAGGTCCTGACCTCGGCCACGCTCTCCAAACTGGAGGAGATCAAAGAGAAAACTGCCACAGGTCAGTTTGATTAATATATTGATCGAGTGTGGTCGCATACACAACGATAAACACTCTTACATCAATAGTTATTATTTGTCTGAATCTGCAGTGGGAGGCTGCCTGAACGCTGTGGGGAGAAGGGCTCGCCGTCCAGTCTGTTTTTGTTTTGTTCCGTTAATTGACACATTCGGGTGATGCCGTCTGGTTTCAGTTGTTCAAGTAGAGGACAGTCTAGTCCTCATCAGGACTTTGATGGATTTTGGTATCAGTTGTTCCAGGAGAGGACAGTCTGGTTCTCATAAGGACTCTGATGGATTTTGGTCTCTGCAGGTTTGTCTCACATCATTGAGACCAGGAAGGTCCTGGACATGAGGATTGACCTGAAGCCGTCCTACTTGCTCATACCAAAGTCCGGTTTCTACAGCAACAAGTCGGACCTCATCATCGTGGACTTCGGCAGCTTACAGGTCAGTTCTTATTTTTATTTTCTGTCAAACTCTTGTTTTACTCTCGGGTCACATTACCATCAAATATAGGATCAAATATAGTTTTTTATCCACATTTTTGTTAGGCGACCGTGCCGGCGACAGTGTGGCGATTTGTTTTTGGGTTGTCTGACCGTCCGTTTGTTCGTCCCGTTCTTGTGAACACAATATCTCAGGAATGCCTGGAGGGAATTTCATTACATGGGGCACAAACATCCACTTGGACTCAAGAATGGTCGCAACCTCCGATGTTTTTTCCTTGCATCCAGATGTGTGTTTTAACCTGAAGTTCTCGGTCGGGACTTACCCATAATTTGGGATTTTGGCCCAAATTTTGGGGTACTTACCTAAATTCCTCATTTGTTTTTAATTTTTTTTTAATGGGTCTTATCAACAAATTTAAAATGAGATAGGACTTTTATTATCCCAAGGGAAATTATTGACTTGTTTAAGACAAGGTCTGATGTTTTGACTGCCCAGATGTTGGCCTGAACTCCTGCATACACAGCTGTGTATATTCAGTTTGTTTTATTCTGGTTGAACATGTGTGTGTTTGTAGTTGAACAGTGTTGAGCAGAGTGGTTCGTCTTCGTCCTCCTTCTCCTCTCTGGAGGAAATCATGGATCGAGCCTACGAGAGATACAACGTGGAGCTACGACGAGTCCAGGTGCTCTACAGCAAATCAGGTACACAAGTAATACTACCACACATATATACTGTATATACAACTACACAACTGCTTGGAAATCCATGTTTCATTAAATCAGTTGTAAATGAATTCCAGGTGAGGCCTGGAAGTCAGCTAGGCTGCAGGGTTCATCAGTCCAACACATCCTCCAGCCAACGGACTTCACTGTCCAGCTGGCCAAGTGTATGGTGGAGAAGGACGCCAGGATGCCCAGGTACGAGTCTTACCTGAGGACAGGTGTCCAATCTGCCTGCTGACTCGCCTGCTGACTGACCTGTACACGGTTTGTCAATAATCTTGGGGTGTTTGTGCTCCAGGTTCAAGGTGTCGGGGGAGCTGCCGCTGCTGCACGTTAAGATCTCAGACCAGAAGATCCACAATATTCTGGATCTGGTGGACAGCATCCCACTGCCCAACATGGGCTCCCCCCCTTCCACCCCCACAGAGAAGGTACACTTAGTACAGTCCGGTTTTACTGTAATTACGCCCACTGAAACATACACACCAGTCAGTAATTAAAACTGTCACTGAGCGTTCTGTACCAAGTTGAAATTCAGTCAGTCAGTGAGTTTAGGGGAGTGATGGGGTAAAGTAATGATTATGGAAGTTTTGGGTGTGACAGGAGAAGTTTGTGGACAAACGGGAAGATTAGAAGGAAGAGTTTAGGGGAGTTACGGGTGGAAGTTTGTGGAAGTGACAGAACAGTAAAGCAGAGTGACAGCAGGGAAATTTAGAGGAGTGATGGGGAAAAACTTTAAGGAAGTGACGGAGGAAGTTTGGGGGACTTATGGGGGGTTTAGGTGAGTGATTGATTGAAGTTTGAAAATGTTTTTGGTAGTTGTCTGGTATGTTTAGGGAAGAGAAGGGAGAAGTTTGGCTAGTCATTGGGTAAGTTTAGGGAAGAGATGGAAGAAGTTTGGGTAGTTGTCGGGTGTGTTAAGGGAAGAGATTGGAGAAGTTTGGGGAGTCGGCTTGTATGTTAAGGGAAGAGATGGGAGAAGTTTGGGTAGTTGTCGGGTATGTTTAGGGAAGAGATGGGAGAAGTTTGGGGAGTTGTCGGGTATGTTAAGGGAAGAGATGGGAGAAGTTTGGGTAGTTGTCGGGTATGTTTAGGGAAGAGATGGGAGAAGTTTGGGTAGTTGTCGGGTATGTTAAGGGAAGAGATGGGAGAAGTTTGGGTAGTTGTCGGGTATGTTTAGGAAAGAGATGGGAGAAGTTTGGGTAGTTGTTGGGTATGTTTAGGGAAGAGATGGGAGAAGTTTGGGTAGTTGTTGGGTATGTTTAGGGAAGAGATGGGAGAAGTTTGGGGAGTTGTCGGGTATGTTTAGAGAAGAGATGGGAGAAGTTTGGCTAGTCATCGGATATTTTTAGGGAAGAGATGGAAGAAGTTTGGGTAGTTGTTGGGTATGTTTAGGAAAGAGATGGGAGAAGTTTGGGTAGTTGTTGGGTATGTTTAGGGAAGAGATGGGAGAAGTTTGGGGAGTTGTCGGGTATGTTTAGGGAAGAGATGGGAGAAGTTTGGGTAGTTGTTGGGTATGTTTAGGAAAGAGATGGGAGAAGTTTGGGTAGTTGTTGGGTATGTTTAGGGAAGAGATGGGAGAAGTTTGGGGAGTTGTCGGGTATGTTTAGGGAAGAGATGGGAGAAGTTTGGGTAGTTGTTGGGTATGTTTAGGGAAGAGATGGGAGAAGTTTGGGGAGTTGTCGGGTATGTTTAGGGAAGAGATGGGAGAAGTTTGTGTAGTTGTTGGGTATGTTTAGGAAAGAGAAGGGAGATGTTTTGGTAGTTGTTGGGTATGTTTAGGGAAGAGAAGGGAGATGTTTTGGTAGTTGTTGGGTATGTTTAGGGAAGAGATGGGAGAAGTTTGGGTAGTTGTTGGGTATGTTTAGGGAAGAGATGGGAGAAGTTTGGGTATTCATCGGGTATGTTTAGGGAAGAGATGGGAGAAGTTTGGGTAGTTGCTGGGTATGTTTAGGGAAGAGAAGGGAGATGTTTTGGTAGTTGTTGGGTATGTTTAGGGAAGAGATGGGAGAAGTTTGGGGAGTTGTCGGGTATGTTTAGGGAAGAGATGGGAGAAGAAATGGGGAGATGTCGGGAGTTTAGGGAAAGATGGGAAAGAAATGGGGAGATAGCTCCGGACTGATATCACCATATTTCGTCATTTTTCCTGATGTAGGTGCTGTCCTTGGCAGAAGCCAGACCACGAGCGCTCAGTCTTCCCCCCGCCCTCCTAAAAACCATGGAAACAGGTCAGTGCTGCCCGCACTCTGATTGGCTGTTTAACATTGTTAAATCATGAAAACTGATACTGAAACATAACTGATACGGAACAAAGAATTTCAAAATGGAAAATTACTTTTCAAGATAAAACACATGTATTTTCATTCCACAGGTAAAGTCACAGATCTGTTTCTTAATTTTAGTGATTTATGTAACAAACTGAGGGAGTAAAAACAGTTTATTACTACTAAACTTTTTCAATTATTATTATCATCATGTTATAATCTGTATTTGTGCTGCTGTGTTTTAGATTCAGATGAAGACACCAGTGAGAAGTCGACAGATGAGGATCACCAGCGCTCCGCTCTGGAGGAACTCACCGAGCTTCACTTCAAGTTTGAAGTCAAAGAGGTTTGTTTGTTTCTCTGGTCTCAGATCTGGTCATCATTTGACTCAGCAGCCTTTATAACAGCGTAAAGTTATATATTGCGTCCATGTGAGACAGTAACGTGTGGGTTGTGTTCAGGTGCTGCTGGAGCTGACCCGGCAGGTGGACCAGGAGAAGACCGTCCTGTCCCTCAGCGTCTGTCAGCTGGGAGCTGAAGGGAAGAGGCGGAGCTTCGACATGAGTATCACCTCATACCTGCGCAGAGTCACACTCGACTACTGTGACGTACCAGGTAACATATAGCTGTCTTATGTCAACATCTTTACATCGCGATTTGAACTTTGAAAAGAAATAATAAACAGGCCATCTTATAAAAACTGGTCGTCCTCGATCCTGAACCTGGAGTCATTTCTAGGTGTGGGGAGAAGGACTTGCCGTCCAGTCTATTTTTGTCTTGTTCTGCTAATTGCCAATTTTGGGGGATGCCGTTGTATATTAAATGTTTGTAGTGTATCAACAGATATACCCGACTTCAGTTGAACAACGTCGGCATACATTTAGACTCAAATTGTTGTCCATTGAGCTTGACAATAACTGGTGCGCTGCCAAAACTTTCCGGGTAAGACTGGCTCAGGGGGTAGAGCGGGTTGTCCCTTTAATCACACGGTTGGCGGTTCGTTCCCCGGCTGTCTGACGAGACACTGAAACCCAGGTTGCTTCCTGGGCGCTTCACAGCAGCCCACTGCTCCTAAAGCTTAGAATGGGTTAAATGCAGAGGTCAAATTTCATGTATGTGACGATTAAAATAAAGTTTCAAAAGTTCCAAAAAGTTTTCTTTTTTTTTTAGTTTAAGAATTTCTTTTCCGCATGTTCGAGTAGTAGACATTAATAGACTGTTCTGACAGTTTAGGTTACAGTGCGTACCGAAGGGAAGTCACATACCGAACCGAACGTCCTGTTCAGGACGAATACACATACTGTTACAGCCCCAGTATATATATATATATATATATATATATATATATATTAGGGCTGTCAATTGATTAAAATATTTAATCGCGATTAATCACGATTGGCCATAGTTAATTGTGATTAATCGCAAATTAATCGCACATTTTTTATCTCCTCAATATGTACCTTAAAGGGAGATTTGTCAAGTATTTGTCAAGTATTTAATACTCTTATCTAACTTTCTATTTTCAAATGCTACCAGTATCTTCACTCTAGCTTTAAAACTGAGCCCGCTACAACCTAAACATCGCAAGTTGCGTTAAGGTGTTAAAGAAATTATTGGCGTTAAAACGAACGTTATTATCGTGTTAACTTTAGCAGCCGTATATATATATATATATATATATATATATATATATATATATATATATATACTTTAATAACAGAGGTGAAAGAAAACGTTTAAAATTCCCTCCAGCTGCAGAAACAAACATTCAGGTAGAGAACATTTGTACATAAACAGATCTCATCCTGTGACACTACCTGATCAGGTACCTGTTGGTGTTGTAATGAGTTTTAATGTGTTAAAATGTGTGTTGTTGGTGTGTTTTTTCTTCAGACGGCAGGAACCATCCTCTCCACCTGATCCGGTCCTCGGAGCAGCAGGGCTCCGACCTGCTGAAGGTGGAGTTCATCAAGGTGAGCACACTCACCTGATCTGTTCAGAGACACCACACTGGAGCTAGTTTGTTTGTTATAGTTTGGGGAGTGATGGGTTGCACTAATGATGTAACGCTGCTGTTGTGTCTGAATAAGGACGCATACATTTACTAACAGACACCAAGGACACTGAAAACACACATGAACACACACACAGGACACTGATTCCAGATGTGAACATGTTTTTGTGTGTGTGTCGTCCTACAGGCCGACCCCAGCGGTCCCAGCTTCCAGACTCTGTTCAACAACACGGAGCAAACACTGAAGGTGGGTGGACGAGGTTTCCATAGCAACAGATGGCAGGATCTAATTATGAGATTACGGAAACACTTCTTAGAGTAGATTTAAAAACAAAAAAAACAACAAAAAAAAACATTATTTCTGCCAGTAAGTCATTCCTCCGCTCAGCTGTCAGCCAGGTGTTCACAGGTGTCTCACAGCTTTTTACCTGCTGGTGTTTCAGGTAGAGTTTTCCTCTCTGGACTTCCTCCTTCACACTAAAGCTCTGCTGTCAACCATCAACTTCTTGACCAGCGCCGTGCCGTCACAACTCACCGCCACCCGCGACCGAGACAACAAAAAACAGGTGGAGAAGGCCAGACAGGGCCGGACAGGTGAGTCTGCTCACAGGTGTGTCTGTATGTCCCGTCTAATGTTCTGTATCTGACAGGAAGTACCTTTGACTCGTGTCTCTGCAGTGTCTAAAGGAGCCAAAGATGGCGGCGTGTTCAGCTTCAAGCTGTTTGCCATGTTGGGTTGTTTCCACGTGGAGGTGTGTGACGATCGCTGCAGCATCGCTGACATCAGAGTCCAAGGTACGAAAACATGATTTCATTCAAACTGAAGGAGTAAAGCTAATATCAAGCTAATATCCCTCTTCTCTGTTAGTAACCATGATGAGGTGTTTAGTGGGCGGAGCGTTAAGTGGAGGCAGAATAATTCTCTCAACACGTTAGTTAACGCTGGCTAGCAAGAATTGTTGTCTTGTTTTTTTAACAATGGCTGAAGAAAATCCTAGTTTCTCTCAATATGTGCTGTCACTCACTCTCCAGGATCACCAGTGGGAGTTGAGAAAGTTAACATTAACCAACGGGACCAGATTAGCCGACTCCTACGCTGCTGGAGACTAAAGATAAACTGAGGGCGTATAAATCTTTGGATGTCTATAGTTAACTATCCTTCAGTAAAGTCAGTCAAAAAGAGAGTCGGACAATATGGGAGAAGCGTTTCAGAGACGGAGAGAAAGGGTTGCTAATAGTTTAGCCTTCTGCTAACAGCAGCCAACGGCTCACGGCTGCTGTTAGCAGAAGGATAAATATGATCAACATTTACTCTCCATCTCTGAAACGTTTCTCTCATATTGTAGCTCTCTAGAGCCTCCAATCACAGTTTGTCATCTCAAATGTTTGTGATATCTGGATTCTGGCACCAACAACACAGCAAGATGACATTTTAGATGTGTAACTTTAGCCCACTGCTAGTGTTAGTTAGCCTCCAGTCTGTCCTTTGGTTAGCCTCCAGCTAACACCGGGACATCATCATGACGTCGACACTGAAACGATCTATAGAGAGCTCATTATGTCATCATGTGACACCTGCAGGAATCGATGCGTCGGTGTTGGTGCGGGCGAAGGAGACGGAGGTGTTCGCTCGACTCAGAGACATCGTGGTCACAGACGTCAACCCCAGAACCATCCACAGAAAGGTCATTATCTCATATTTAAATCTCATCACTTTGCTGTTCTTTATTCATTATTATTCATTAATATGACCCGCTTTATGTCTCGTAGATTTATTTTGTTCTAATTCTGACATAAAGTGTAGCTTCAGTAGTACCAGGATAAGTATTAGTATCAGGAGTAACAGTACTTACAGCACTAATTTTAACAGTAAAGTAAGTAACAATCCTCATGAGTTCTATGTTCTTCCTCACCCTTCCTCTTCCTCCCCCTGCAGGCGGTGTCCATCATGGGCGAGGAGGTGTTCAGCTTCAAACTCTCCTTGTTTCCGGGGGCGACGGAGGGCGACGGTTACACCGACACGTCGAGGGTGGACGGGAAGGTCACGATGCGTCTGGGCTGCATCCAGATCGTCTACCTGCACAAGTTCCTCATGTCGCTGCTGGTCAGATATTATATATGCATACATGCATATACTTATACATTCATATCATATTTATACAGGTATATACAGTATTTACAAAGTATTTATTTGTGTATATACAGTATACATGCATCTATATATACACATACACAATTTAACTTATGTACTCAAACATACATATTTATACATAAACACACATTTATTGGCTGTATGTATTTGGTGGTTTCTGTTTTCAGTTGCAGTAGTTTATATTTATTTTAAAGTATTTTACATAGATTTGTTTGTACTCAGTGTATCATGTTGTTTTTCTCCAGCTGTCTGATCATTTCAACAGAAAGTCACTGACAGCACAAATATTAGCTTTTAGGACGTAATGATTTAAATGAGGGATATTTAAGTGTTCCTACTGGGAAGTTGATTTATATCCTCTGATTTACAGACGTCTCTTTATACATCCATGGACACAGACTCTTTTTCTGTCCAAAATGGCGGCAGCAGTACCGCAGCGCCATCTAGCAGCCGTTTCGTCTTTTTGCTTCTAGACTCTTTGGTGTGAGAGTTAAGGCCTTTACACATTGACCAGGCGTGACCAATAAACAACACGGAAATGCAAAATACTCACGTGCGAAAATTTTGCATGAAATCTATTCATACTACACAACAGTTACTACGAGTTAATAGCTACTTTTGGAGAATTTCCATCAGTTTAAACTTTTAAAGTGTGTGATGTGTTTCTTATTGTGACAACTGAACATGTTGTGTTTCCTGTTTCCTGTTTCCTGTTGCATGCTTCTCTCTACTGTTTCTTGTGTCTCATGTTTCTCGTCTTGTTGATGTGTTTTGTTCTTCCAGGCTTCTTTTAGCTTTCAGTATGCGTCTGCTGATGAGGTACAGCTTCCAGCATGCAGCTCTGAACTGCATCAAACCTTCTGCTTTAGCTTCACTCAGCGACTCCACTGCACCATCAGTCCACCTTAAATATCATCTGATTTAAGGTTGTCAACAGGACACGGTTAACCCTCGACTCCACGTCTGGTTTTTAGTCGTGAAAGAGATGTTTGAACCCAGTTTGAACTCGGAGAGGAGAAAACTAAACATTCACTAACGTCAGAGCTATGTGTAACAGACCGTTGCTATGTATAACAGACCGTTGCTAGATATAACAGACCGTTGCTACGTATAACAGACCGTTGCTACGTATAACAGACCGTTGCTATGTATAACAGACCGTTGCTACGTATAACAGACCGTTGCTATGTATAGCAGACCGTTGCTACTTATAGCAGACCGTTGCTACTTATAGCAGACCGTTGCTACGTATAACAGACTGTTGCTATGTATAGCAGACCGTTGCTACGTATAGCAGACCGTTGCTACGTATAACAGACCGTTGCCATGTATAACAGACCGTTGCTACGTATAACGGACCGTTGCTACGAATAACAGACCGTTGCCATGTATAACAGACCGTTGCTATGTATAACAGACCGTTGCTACGTATAACAGACCGTTGCTACGTATAAAGGACCGTTGCTACGTATAACAGACCGACCTTCATGCTCCACTGAGCAGCTCTCATAGGAATGAACGGGGCCCCGCCTCCAAGCCTGTGTCCAGTTCTCTTTATACATCCATGACGTCCTCTAGTGTCCTCGCCGGACCTGATGGACATGTAGCGCTGGATTTAACATTACAGACATGACCACCGACTATAAGTGGAACAATTTAGCCACAAATTCACAGACTGACCGTACGCGGTCCAGACAGATACTGGGTTTGGACCGGGTCTTGTTTAAATCCTTGTGCAAAAAGATGAGAGATTCTGCACCTTTTAGCCACAATGCCACCAAACCGTGACTCCAGCCTCGTGAGTGTGTTCGATAAATACACCACAGTGTCTGAGGCAGCATTCGTCAAATCTGGAAATCACCTCAAAACACCCGCCACCACTTAACAGCTTTAAACTCCACCCGTCTGAACCTGCGAGAACGCCGAATCCTCGCCAAAACGCGATGTTTGTAGGATACTGACCGGTCGAGGGAGGGATGAAGGAATGCTTTTCATAAGACACTTATCAGAGCTCACTTCCTCCATACGTGCTATGCAACTCACTCAGCCGCCATCATTACTCTGGGGGGGGGGGGGGGGGGGGGGGGGGGGGGGGGGGGGGGGGGGGGGGGGGGGGGGGGGGGGGGGGGGGGGGGGGGGGG
>CAKAOK010067265.1:0-11502 GCA_916701675.1 Sebastolobus altivelis | reverse complement strand
CCATCAGCTGCTCCATCCTGCCACAGTACCCAGGAGGCTCCTTCCAGCTTATTCTGACCACCTCAGCTACATCACAGAACTACACCCTGCCAGCTGTCAATCACTCTGCCCACTTCCTGTTCTCTGCTGCAGACCCCACCCACCGAGGGGAGTACCGCTGTGTTTATCACCTCTATGTTTTCTCCCGTAACTTCTCATCTGAGAGCCAGCCGCTCCATCTCACTGTCTCAGGTAACTTCATAGAGAATCTGAGTCAAACAGGGAAATGTGACACTGACAACGCATGCAGGCTTTAAAGTATTATTCATCTGAATCAGATAAAACGTCATGAGGTGCCAACTGTTTACATGCACGAGACAGCAATGTCTTCATGTTTATTGCTGCTGTTCAGACTAATTCATTTAGTTCATAACATTTTATTACGTGTTTATTTGATCATCTGACAATCTGAATCAGCCAGTTTATACAATTATTTGACTGCATGAAAACACGTGTAGTGTTAATGAGATAAAGAAAAGTCACTTTCATCCAGAAAAGCTGCAGTCTGCAGATTTGTGATTTTTGTTCATGACTATAGAGTGGATCAGTTCACCCAGGACTCTTTAAATACCATGCACACAGTAGAAGACAGAGGATAAGAAGTGCAGCTTTGTGAGGAATTCAACCACTAAAAGTCAGCAAAAACAAGTTTCATAGCATTAAAGTCCAATCAAATAAACCATATTAACTAACGCCATCATTTTATCATAGGAGACGGTAGGAGACATAGCAGACGGTCACACTGAGCCAGACAGCAGCCTGCTACACAACACAAGAGCCACAGACTCAGAACAACAACCACATTAGCTTTCCTGCTAAAGTCTGCTTCTGATCCAACTTACAAACATGAACCCACATCTTGTCCTGTACCTTAGCTTGTTGAACGAGCCACCAAACAAACATTCACTGGGGAAAAGTGCACTGCTAACGCCAGTTTACAGGCTAGATGACTAATCAGCTGCTCAGCTGCAGCACATTAAACAGCATGTAAACATACCTGCAGATATCTCTTTGGTCACTTTAGATGCTGGTGTGCTCCTTTACTCTTACTGGCTTGTGAGCTACAGCACAAGTTGATGTTTGTCTCTGGTTCCCCTGCCGGAGCTCAGCCTGCCAGCTGCTGTCAATCAAACACTGACACGCCCCTCCAGGTGCTGAGAGGAAGTATGCACAGGGTGTGATCGACACACTGCAAATACTGCAGCAATAAGTCAGAATACAACCACAAAGACAACGAGGACTTGTGATTTGTGGACATGTGTCCTCTCAGCTGAAAGCAATCATACATTTAAAAAAATACAAGATGTAAAAGCTGAAAATAATTTGAATGAAGCAACTTTAGCTTCAGAGGAAAGTGCTGCACAAATGTTCCTGTATGAAGTGATGTAATAATGATTGTGAATCTGTTCCAGCCTCTGTAACACATCTGATCATCAGACTGGTTGTCCTCCTTGTCCTCATGGTGGTGATGGTTGGGTCCAATGCTGCCATGTATTGCTACTGCAAGGTACTTTACACATCAATGTTAGGACTGTAGGGATGTAATATCCAACATTCAGTGTTTAGTGTACTTTGGGATCACAGCTTGGTATGTGTTTGGTACTGCGGGGAAAACAAAAGCTACATGCTACGTATCAAACTCAACACTTCCTACACTTTCACATTAAAAGCCTTCCAGTGGCTCATCCCTCTCTTTCCTGTTAAGCTTTTAATTTGAAACATCTGCAGAGAATGTTGTTTTTTTCACTGATGATAGCGTAACAGCAACAGAACAAAAAAGGCAAAGTAGTGGCGATTGGAAGTGAATAAAAACAGCATTTCTTTTAAAAAGAGAATCTGAGGGCAGCAGAGTGACGAGTATCAAATTACTCTGTTGTTGTTATGATCAAATTAGTGCTCTGGAAATATATGTTATGGAAATATACATATACATTATACTGAATTTACCATTTGTGCAGGTAATTTCAATGTTTTACGGTCTTTTATTTGAGAATATATGGTAGCTAACAATCACTCATGCTTTGAATTTAAGATCCACAAGCTCCAAAGCATAGACTGTAATTAGACTGTATTAGACTATTAAGACTCATTATTTGCTGTATGCTGTACCAAACGTTCTGCAACTATATTTCTGGGACTCCTACAGAATTGGGGTTGTAGAGTTGAGTACTATATGTATTTAGAGAAGAGCAGGTATTCTGTGACTTAAAGACATTTTCTGTCATGTCTCTCTAGGCCACCAGAGGACAGAAACCAAGACGAGAGGAGAACATGGAGCTGGATTACCTTGGTGGTGGAGACTTGCTGGGTGAAGAGGCAGGACTCCAGGAGACAGAGTAGGATCATCCAGATGGACGCTCAGCTCTCACACAACAGTCAAATCAGAGCAGCGTTCTGTAATTGATTATAAAGATGATGCAGTGAGGACAATGTGACATTTTGTTGTATTATATAGAATCTGCTGAGTGAACTGTTGCAGCATCATATAATCTGCAGAGCCAGGCAAAGAAAAACTGTGTTCCTCATCCTCTATAAGAGTGATGAATACAACAGTTAAGTGACGAGGGCTAGAGTAAAGTGTTAGCATGCCTTATTCATGATTAACAAGTACTGTCACAGTACATAAAGTCTATGTTTTTCATTATTATATTCTTTGCATGATGAAAACCAGATGAGGTTCTATCAATTAAGAAAGCTAATGATAAGTATATTGTTGTTAATGTTTTGAAGGAACCACATCACATTAACCATGAGGAATACTTTGATGCTTCTACTGTCTGTGGTTCGTGTCTTTTGCTTAAAATAATTGTCAGATATCATTTTAATATTACTGAGTTTTCAGAGAAATCTATGAAGAATTTAAGGGCTAAAATAATCTACTTAATGTGTAAATAGTTAGGAGTCGATGGCTTTGAAGCCATTAAAACCAAAGTATAAAACATAATTAGTTGTTAATGTTTCTGAACTGTTAAATAATGAGCTTTTTAAAATGTATCACAATAAATGAAGCTTGCATCGACTGAGTGGAACTAGATTAATTCTTTTCTCTTCGGCCACCTCTTGGTTACTGGGAAAAGTCTGCTGACAAGAAAATCACTCATTGTGGCAGGACATTGAAAAATATAACAATTAAAATATGATCCATTATTATTAATTAACTCAACTTTTCAGCGTTATATTAGAATTGAAAGCTCCACTTTGAACAGGCGTTGGGTAAATTTCAGTACATTGTGCTGATAATGCCTCTCTTTCACTCTTCACTTGAAGTAAACATTTGAATACAGGACTTTTACTGTGCGGTATTAATAGTTTTACTATTAATAGTTAATAGTTTCACATTAGAAACATTTTTTGAGTACTTCTTTGAGACTTTGGAACTTGTTGAAGATATGAATGAACAGTGGAGAAAAAGGATGATGCTTCAGGAGCAGTTTGAGAAGTTTCTATTTATGATTTGAATATTTCCACTATAAAAATGGTAACATGGATTTCATATCTATTGTAACTGAATGGATTAAAGTTAAATACAGCTGCCATGTGCCACTAATGAAAAAAATACTGTAGCTTTTCAAGTCAGGAGGTGTGAGGAGCGAGACATTTTGATATTTAAAAGATAAGGAGGAGTTTCACTCATGCGAATGTTGATCACAGAAGATGATGGCAAATTGATATGTGAAATTAATTAATGTTGCTAAGGTCCTAAATATCTGTTGTTGCAAACATTTTCCTCTGTTTGTTATAAAGTCTAGCAAATTAAAAACCTACTAATGTACTCTGGAGCCTGGACCTGATTATAAAATGCAGTCTAAAACCAGTGTAAAAACACTAAATCACACTTTTAAATGGGGTGAAGTTAGAATTTGAATATTTTCCACTTCAGGCTTCCTAAATGGTAGAAACACGTCACACTTTTGCTGGAACACAGTCCAGTTCCAGTAAGAAACAGTACTGTAGTACCTGATATTTAACTGATGTTAAAAACATCACCAGGGTGCAGGATGTCAGCATATGATTATCACTTGCAGCTTCCTGTTAGCAAATTTTGGAAACGGACGTTAAGAGAGATTCTGCACGAAGCCTGATTAAAAGATTGAGAGGAAACTGCACATCTGACTAAAGAGCAGAGCTGATAAATCTTAACTCTTAAGTTTCCAAAGGCTTCAGTTTGAGTCCAGGACGACCCTTCATACTCTGAAGATGAAGCTTACTGAGGCTGACGTTCTTCACTTACTCCAAATCAAAGAAGTTGATGTTACCCAGGCTTAATGCTCTTATGTCACTGGTCATATTATGAACTGTAAGTTTCAGATGTCTTGGAGGTCAACTAATAAAGCATAAGGCCAAATGTGTAGTAGCCTGCAGTGCATGCATGGAAGACTTTGAAAGAGAACTAATGCAAATGAATTGGGATACAGTAACAGAAACACATGCTGTGATAATTTCATGACAGCTATTAATGGTTTAACTGACAGTTACACTAACACATGGAAGAGCAACCCTAAAAGAAGCTCACTTCCATAGTTTGGTCAAGATATCTGGCAATTAATGAAAGAAATGTGACTTTGCCCTGAAAAGTTCTACAAATACGGATACTGGTCATGTCATTTACACAGGTCGAAGAAACAAAGTTGTCACTGAACTACACAAAGCTAAGATGAATTACTTTGTAAAACCTATTGAAGAGGCTTAGGGCATAAGGGTAGCAGTTCCAAATTGTGGAAGCACATCAATTGTTTAACCAACTCAAACACCCATAAGTATCAGAGAATAAAGGAACTGAGAATAAACAACGAACCTATCTCTGATGCAACAATTGCAAATGAATTCAATGTTTTTTTGTAGAGTCAGTACAGGAACTTGCAAAGAATATTTAAACCAGTAGAACCGACACCCAACATGGTGGACCAGAACACTCAAAATCAATTTTACATCAAAGAGGAGTAAGCAAAATTATGAGTCACTTCAGCAACTCAAAGGCCAAAGACATCAAACTTTATTCTGCACTGATAAAGAAACACAGAACCCAACTACTTGAGCCAATAACAAATCAGTTACTGCATCAGCAACAATTTGGATTCAGACTCAAATATTCTACTGAGACTGTAAACTGCCATCTAATTGAAAAAGAAAAAGGCTATAAAGGATAAAGGCCATGCTGTGGGAGCAGTTTTTTCAATACAGTTAATCAGTGAGTTGATATCCAAACTTCCCAAATTTCAATTATCTGATTATGCCTCACAATTTTTTGACTCGTACCTCAGTGGAAGAGTACAATATGTGAGAATCAGTGAGGAAAAGTAAACCCTCCGTGCCATTAGCATGGGGATAACCCAGGGGCAGGTTCTAGGTCCTTTACTATTTAGCATGTATATAAACAATACCTCAGAGTTTTCCTGGGGTTGGCTGCCAAATGTATGTCGATGATACGACAATTTATACATCTGCCAGAACACCATTAACAATATCCCTTTATGTACTGTGTATTAAGCACACATATATACCTACATATATAGACCTGTCTGTGGTGTGTTTGAATACCTACATGTTATGATAATAAGGTTGATCTATGTTGTGTAAGTGGAATTCATTTTAATTCAATTGATCAGGTTTTATTCAGTGGTTTATATAATATCGGTGTTTGGTACCGTTCTGCAGCGGATCTAGTCCAGATGTCAAATAAGGAAGAATTAATTATGTGACGCGAATTAGTAGAAAAGAAATTGAAATATAGAATCTAAACTTTAAGTTCAGTGAGAAAAAGGGGTGAGAAAGAACCCGACCTGGGACACTACGGACTGCCCGCCCGTCCTGAGGACCGGAGGCCCAACGCCTCACGACATGCCTCTTCAACAGGTTCCAACTACGGCTAAAAGAAGTCTGAATCCTGCATGCCAAACAAATTGAATCAATTAATAGATAAGGTTTGTTTAAGAAATTGATAGTTGATATTAGATGCAACAACAATTAAGAAATCCATTAAATAGAGGACATTTTGAACTGGCGGCTACAAGCTACGAGAAGGGGGTTTGAAGAAATGGCACAGAGACCCGCTACACCAGAGAGAGAGATGGAGATGGGAAAAAAAGATTCATGCCGAGTCGCACTGAGGGAACGTGTCAGCCGACAATAACCAAAGGTGCCCGAGGACGCCAAAATAAATAAATAAATAACTAAGGTTTGTTTAAGAAATTGATAGTTGATATTAGATGCAACAACAATTAAGAAATCCATCAATAAGCTCTAAACCTAAATTAGATCACCAATAACATTTAGAATGAATATGAAACTGCTTCACAATCTTCCCTGGTGCTCCTTTAACTCTCAACTGCTGAACGGTGCATTAATACCTAAACTAAATTTAATTGACAGGCAAACGTCAAATTCAATCAGAGAGATATCAGTCACTGAATTGACCTGGTCACATTTAATTTCTTTCTATCAATAAATGTTCATCGTTGTATTCACTGTATTCCTTCAATGATCCTTTATTCACTCTATTTCTTTTTCCTTTTGTTTGATCATTTATTCAGTTTTTCTGTCAGTAGTTTAGACATGTTAGTCAAATAAACATTTCATTTTATAAAGAACTTGGTTACTTGATTTGTGTGTGTATATAAAACAACTCAAATCACTGTTCCCTATGCCCAAGAACTCCGTAGCAACCCTGAGATTAGAGACTCAATTAGAGACTCAATTGATTAATATCAGATTTTGAAGTATTCCTTGTTTTAACTAAATTGGATGGCACCTGGTAGCGTTCTGATATTAAAACTAATTGTGTGTGATATCTGAAGCTGAGTGTCATCACTCTCCTTCACATTTTACCACAATTCATGGTTTTATGAGTCATAATTTTGGGTTATTAACCATAGATACATAATTTGATATTAATTAATG
Organism: Sebastolobus altivelis; assembly: GCA_916701675.1. Classification (NCBI taxonomy): domain Eukaryota; kingdom Metazoa; phylum Chordata; class Actinopteri; order Perciformes; family Sebastidae; genus Sebastolobus; species Sebastolobus altivelis. Next base: position 4,566 of record CAKAOK010067265.1, on the reverse strand, counting down.
ATTGATTATTAATCTGTTCCGTACAATAATGCTACAACAGCATCACTGGCAGCGTTAGTTTTTAAACCTGCCCTCTAACCACTCATGGTGTTGCTCAACACATGAATTCAGATAAACATCACTCTGATAAACATTACTCAGCACATCTTCGTGTAAAGTATTACTATTAAGTAATAATATTATGTTTTATTTGAATTTACATATTTCACCAAATAGCTGCCTCAAAATAAGATATCTCATGTCCTGAGAGAAACCAGCAGAAATTACACTGAAAATTAAATAGTTATATATAAAAATTAAAAAAAAAGCGGAAATGTCTCAGGGGGCTGGACCTGACTGTTGGTCTGATAAAGAGACAGAGACAGCAGATGAAGAAGACACAGTGACAGGCACATTGAGTGGACATGGATCACAGAGTGCTGATTGTGTTTCTGTTGCTCTGGAGCTCAGGTAGGACTCTGCTTTAATGATGGACGTTTGAAACTCTTAATAAGTGAGGCAGAGAGCTGAGAGAAGCTGTGTGCTTTCAGGATGTTTATATACTTGGTTAGAGGCAGAGACCAAATAGCATGTGTTCACTCAGGTGTGAAACTCACGTTGTCTCTGATCCAGCGTGCTGGGTGTGGTGGTACTGATGTCTCTGAGTGGGTCATATTCTGAAGAACCTCTGGACAGGATGCACAGACCGACGCTCCCTATAATATTAATATTACAGGAGAAACAGACTGTATTATAATCACATCTAGAATCAGAACAGAATGTATGTTACTATATGATATGATCAATTAAAACTAAGAAAAAGATTTATTAAACCATAAGGTATAAATACAATATAGATGACAGAAATGTCAATTAATTAAATTAATATTTTAAAATTATTCTGATTCTTCTTCTTCTTCTTATATTATATAAAAGGGTGCAAAGTAGGCTTTTAAATTCACTATAAAATCAATAAACTCTACTATTTATATTCTCAGTCCCTGTATGGATATTATTTGATATTATAGGAATATTAGGGTTTGAAATGATAAATCTGGATGAGCCAACACCCGGCGTTGGGGAGGGGGGTGAGAACGAGGGTGCTGTAATTTATCAATATAATGTTCACATACTTTTTGTAAAATAATCAGTGAACCGTTCGTCATACTTTTTTTTAAATTTGTGAACAAATATAATTAATGAAACATTATTTAAAAGTTTTCTGAATCTGCTCTTTTGATTTACAGAATATGATTTTACAGGGCAAATATTTCCAGAAGAATTAAATGTTCAGATGAAGGCTGTGAAATGTGTAAATAATAAAATAATAATTTAACTAAGACAAGTCTTCTCTTTAAGCTTTTTGGGCGTTATCATGATGGTCAAAAAAGATGTTAAATTACATAGTTTTAGGTAAAAAAAAACTTCATTTTTTTCTTAATTCTTAATCTCCATTTACAGAAAAAGCTCTGGACTTCACTAATGTCTAAACCATGGCTACGTCCCTGTATGGAATAGTTATGGCTCGGTTAGACATTGTTTTCACTAACTGTCAGCTTACTATGACCTTAATCATAACTGAATGCCAATCACAATGTTACTGTGCTGTGTGGACATATTTTTGTACCCAGAACTTTGGTATAAACACAGACACACACAAACAACAGTCTGGTATCTCCCCCTGGTGGCTACAGCTAGAAATACAAGGTGGCCAAAATGTCTGTTTACTTGCTGTTAACAATGAAAAAGACCAAAACAATTACATAATGATTCATTATTATTGTTAACAACAACATATTTCACTATTTGTTACAGTATTAGTACTATTTTACTATAAAATTAAATAAACAAATCAAACCGTGAAGCATTTATTTTCTTTTGACCCCGTTAAGATCTTCTGAAATATTTGAGAATAAAATAAATTTGATTACAATTATATGAGAATATATCTATTAATAAACAGTTGTTTAGGGGAATAATTTAACTATATCATTAGTTACAGTTGATTTACAGAATTGCTGGCTTAACAACTGTTGTGTTTGATTTAAGTCTATACACTATACATACGTATATATACAGTATATACATATGTATATGTATATACTGTATATACATACAATTACACGTTGTATATACACGTGCTTTGTTTTATACACGTGTATATATACAAATGTAAATATATACACACACATATTAATTAACTAGACTAGTAATTAATTAATTAATTAATTAGACTGCTCAGCTCTGATTGGTTGTTTTGGTTCAGGCGTGGTGGAAACTTGTAAATACCATTAGGAGCTCTAGGAGGAGGCAGGAACGTGATTTTTTTCACAGATTATCTGTCTCAGCCACTACTGTCAGGATATAGTGACAATTTTATGAAAATAACTTTTTATCATATTTGCTCAAAGTTCCTGACTGCAGCTTTTAAGGAGTAACATTAAGAAGTAATCCACTCTAAATGATTCTCCAATTGAAGAGATTGGGGACAAAACCCACAGAGCTCCAATGCAACCTGACCTGATCCTGATAGGATCCTGCAGGGAAGCCCAACAAAACAACATTTGGCCTCCGATTCAACAAAATAGTATTTTTAATTGAATTAGTTGGGTCAGATTGAAGTTTGAACCATGGGTTTGTGAGCACTATATCTGTTTTGATGGCTTGTTTGTATGATAACTCAGTAGAAATCTGTGAAGGGGAGCTTCTACTGCAACCTGTCCAGAGCAGGACAACTCATTATCACCCTTTGTATTATTTCTTTTAGGATTCTCCCCAGGTCTCCAGACAGAAGAACATGATACTTTCAAAGGTAAACAGAATACAAATATACAAAAGGAAAATTACACAAGAGATTATTTTAATAATTACTCTCTTACATGTGTTCAGAGATTGATTATATCCGGTTGGTGAGAGGATCCAGCCGCTGTTCTGGTGTGCTAGAGGTGAAGTACCGGGGAGTTTGGACAGGAGTGGATGACTATGACTGGGACCTGAAGTCAGCAGACAAAGTTTGTAGACTTCTGGACTGTGGTTCTGTGGTTCGGACTTCCTCAACAACACGTACAGCTTCACCTTCATTGATGATCCCAGCTTTCTGTCTAGAGTCTGAATCTAGACTGAAGAAATGTTTAACACTTAGGATCCCATTTACGCTTACCAGATTGGAGATCATCTGCTCAGGTAACAACATCAGTCGCCACAACACAAAAACACAAATCCAAAGAAAGCTCATCAGTGGGCTTGTTGCTGGAGGCTCATGGCTTCAAACCTTCCATACTGATATTCCTCTTACAGCAGCCACCAGTAGGGGACTGTCACTGAACTGGTCCTCTTCCACTAGTGGAGCTGGGTGGGACACGATGACTCTTATAAATGGTGCACACTGGGGAGGGGGCGGGGGGGGGGGGTGTACCTCAAACCAAAAATAGGTATACTATGATTATCTTTAAAGTTGACAGAACAGGTGTGAATGGGTAAGAGGACAAAGTCCCAAAAACTGGGAAAGGAAATGTCAAATGCAGGAAAAGGAACAGTGGTCAGAAACATGTACTGACAAACAAGGACTGAATGATACTTAATGAACCAACACCTCTCATAATCTCAACAAAACCTATACTCACCAAATGGGCATACACAGTAGGACTACTTCACAGAATTGTAATATGTCAGTGTATTTTTTTGCTATGCCCGATCTAACTATGAAGCCAGGAATCTCTGTCTGTCTGTGTTATTTGTATATCTCGAGAACAACTTATCTGATCTACTTCACACTTGGTGGTTGTATTGCTGGGGACCCAAAGGAGTGCTTTTTCAAATTTGGTGCAATTTGGACACGTGACACATTATATATTAATAAACTTTGAATAAACAAACACACAGGCTTCAGGGCTCTGCAGATTGAGACGAGCTTGTCATCTGCAGCGACCACTTTTGCTGCTGGATCCTGGATATAGCCTGCTAACACTATATGAATGCTGGATAACAACCAAATTCATTTCTCTGGAGTCAACGAGCGACGAGCGGTTCTCCACGCTGCTGCAAGCAGCACTTCCTCGGGGCCACTACCCTAGTACTTCAAATTCAAACTGTTTCTGCATATTTTTCTGTCTTTCTCTCTCTTCTTCTTCTTCTTCTTCTTCTTCAGACTCTGTCAGGCTGGTGAATGGGACTAGTCTGTGTTCAGGTAGACTGGAGGTGAATACTAACCAGTCTCACCAGTCCAACCAGTCGTGGTCCTCAGTGTGTGAAGATGACTTTGACCTGCAGGATGCTGAGGTGGTCTGTAGGGAGCTTGGCTGTGGGGCTCCTTCAGTCCTCCAGGGGGCGCTCTATGGAGACGTGGAGGCTCCAGTGTGGACCAAAGAGTTCCAGTGTGGAGGCCATGAGTCTGCTCTCCTGGACTGTGACAGCTCAGACTCAGATAGAAACACCTGCTCAACTGGAAAAGTTGTTGGACTCACCTGCTCAGGTAGAAGAGGAGCTTTGATTTGATTTGATTTGATTTGAGTTTCTCTTTTAATAAATGTGACTTCATCTGCTTTCACCAATTACTCCTGTCTGCTCAGAGCCCCATAATGTCCGGCT
>CAKAOK010067256.1:23958-40624 GCA_916701675.1 Sebastolobus altivelis | reverse complement strand
AACGAAACTCTACAGCAACTCATCTCAGTGGTACAAAGAAAGAATAAAAGAATAAAAGCAAGATAAAAAAGATAAAATAGATAGACCAAACGACTCACATATATAATAAATAAATAAACTTGTAGCAGCATACAGTAGATAAACAATATTGCACAGTCAATGTATTGCACAAATTCCAGCAGAATATATTCAGGCCGATATGGTACAACTACTAATACTCAGTAGTGGAAGAAGTATTCAGATCCTTTACTGCGGTAAAAGTACCAGAACCGGCTCTAGCCCTTTTGGTGGCTTAGTCAAAACTTGGATTTTACCTCTGAGATGTAGTGGAGTAGAAGTAATTAAGTACCTCGAATTTGTACTAGTACTTGAGTAAATGTTCATTCCATCACACTAACACTACGGCATCATCATTCTACCTAACGATTCGTCGTACCTGACGCAGTGAGCAGCAGTGATTACCCAGCATCCTCCGATATAAGCGCCTCCACAATCGATCCTCTTGTTCTCCTCCAGAGCGACCTGCCACTGGATCTGAGTCTGCAGAACAGGAACATTCTCGTTTCAAAACTACTAGAAAAATACAGTGTGAGCACTGGTTTATTCTGTTTTATGTTTAATAAGCATTACGTAACTTATGTCATGTTATGTTATGTTATGTTGTGTTGTGTTGTGTTGTGTTATAAAAACCAAGGCAATGATGAGGGATCTTAAGTAAAAGCCAGGCTAAAAAGATATCTTCAGGTCTGTTTTAAAAGTGATATAACAAATGATGGTGATAACAGCTTTAAACAGATGTTGCGGTGACTTTAAGAAGACAGACAGTGTTTCTAACTGACCGGGTTTGCTGGGACTCCTCCCACCACTCTCTTGAATCGGCTCCTGCTTCCTCGCTCCTCCACCTCCACGTCGTCCACCGTGGTCGCATTGGGAATCCCACAGTATATCTGGGACTCCAGATGCGCTCTGCTGGCCCTCGTTTCTGGACACACATGCACAGAGTTGTTGGAATTAATATCCAGCTCTGATGACATATCACATGCATCACGTGTTGCTGGATATTCTTAAGAAAAAGCACGAAAAATACGTTGTTGAAAGTCGTGCTGAGCGTCACGAAAAATGTGTTGTTTAGGCTACATACCGTTTTTGGGAGAAGTGTACTCTGAAAAAAAAAAAAAAATGTCATCATCATCACCTCTAACATCAACAACAGTTTCATATGAAATGTTCAACCTCAGTTACAGGTATACCTAACAGATGGAGTCGTTTGTCCACCTCTGGTTCTGTGGAGAATATAAAATATATTACAATTACGACAAAATACTAAAGTCAGACAACAACAAAATGACTGTAGCATTGGGTGTCGTGTTCCTGAAGTGGGTCTGTTCAAAGTGTGACAATTATTCACTTTAACTGGACTGTTATTGACAGGAAGTGGAGCCTAACCAGCCCATTCGCACGAAAAGGCTATAAATGCCATGATAATGCGCAAGGCGTTTAGGGTGCAATAAGTACGCCTTTCTGGATTTCCGTGTGTCATTTGTACGCCATGTATCCTGTACTGACTGTAATGTAACCGCATCTACGTATAAATGCTACGGTAAGAGTTAGTGATGTAGAATAAACGGCGAGAAAGACCACTTATCGAGTGGGCAGGTGGATGGGTCCAACCATGACGTCTTTCGTTATCCTAACTTAGTGGTTTTCTTTCCTGAACCTAACTGCGGATGTTTGCGTGGTGTACATATGACACGCGAAAACTCTAAAATGCGTAATCATGACACGCGGAAAGTCTGTGTAATGTCGTGATATTTATACGCCTTACCGTGAGAACGGGTTGAGCCCAACATAACCATCAAGATCGTTAGGTGTTGGTTTAAACCTTTTTTGAAGTCGTACACAGCACAGTTTCAGTGATACCCAAAACTAAATTGGAAGTAAATGATGTTTGTGTATTTTAAACTGATTTAAAAATGTCTGTGTGAGTGTATCTCACTGTTTGTCCTAGTGTGCTTTTTTGATTCATCCTCGCCATCCAGACAGTCAATCTGTCCGTCATCGAGTGCATCGTGATGCACACAAACACCCGTCTTGCAGCGGAAAGCACCGTTCCTGCAATCTGTCGACCACACAATAATTGTGAATTCACATCGTTCACAGATACAGGGTTATAAAATCCATGTATGAGTGTTTTCTTTACTTTTGCAGCACATCTCGTCACTGCGGTCGCCGCAGTCGTCGACTCCGTCACAAGTCTTTTCAAGAGACACACACTTTGTGTTTGCACATTTGAAGCTGCACTCTTCTGAAAAAAATTGACAAAAATAGGTCACGACACTGGAAAAGTATATCAAAATACAAGAGGCAACTTCTCAAATTAAACCCTGATCATATCGGTGGGCGTTGTGCACTTTATTGTTCCCTTGAAGAAATATAATCAGGAGGAAACTCAGGTCTGGTGAGGGCCGGACAGATGGTTGTTTATGAACACCCATTATGTTTGATTCCAGTGGTGGAAGGTAACTAAGTACATTTACTCGAGTACTGTACTTAAAGGTGCAGGTATCGTTTACTGGAAAAGTTTCGATACTACTTGTTACTGGGATGTTTTGGTCGATACCTTAAAGGTATGGCGTACCGATACCCAGCCCTAGTTGTTACTGTGGATTTTCAATTTGCACGCAGTAAACACAACCTATTGAAGGCACCAATAGAAAAGAATAGAATCAGTGCATACTGACCTTTGGGTTCTTGTGATGCCTTATAACAGGTTGCCATAGCAACCCTCCTGTTGCCAAGCCTGATTTTGTCGTAGATTACACACTCAGCGAGGGAAGTCTCATAACCTTGGCAGCGGACACTAACACAACTGCTCGGCAACTGCTTGTCGTCACGGACGGTTGTCAGTGTATTGTACGACACGGAATCAGCAGTCACTGCTCCGCTGTAAGCACACACACAGGTCACATCGTAGGTTCATCACTCACCAAATGTACTCGGAGTTTGTCGTAGGCATATTTATATGTTGATAGAGCTACTGTAGGCTAGCAGTTAACGTGAATGTATACATATATTTCCCCTCACAGTGGATTCCCGTGCTCCTTGCAGACCACGTTCGCAGACGCCATGTTCCAAATCTTCCGGCACACCAGTAACTCCTCCCCGGCATCAGGGATCTCAGCATCAGGAATGAAGATCCTGACCACTCCTGTGTCTGGGTCTATTGAACTTGTGAACTTCTGATGATTCTCTGTGGTGAGAGAGAGACAAAGGTAGCATAAGTAGGAATATAAGAGTGATTTTAAAAAATACTACAAGGTACCGAATGAGAGCGAACCTCCGCAAATCCTCCCGAAGTGGGACATGACGGGTTTCTTGGTCCGACACGAGACGGCCATCACCTGGAAAACAGATCACCACTGTGTAAACTTGAAAGGGTTTCACTATTGGAATCAGCCAGGTCTTGAGTCGGGCTGATCTCATACACCGTTCGTAGCTATCTACAAAAAGTAATGCACTGTAATTCGTATATATCCCACAAAATCAATTCGTATTTAATCCACATAATCGGGAACCAGGAAGTATAAAGAGCGACAAACGCCACGTAGGGAGGAGGGTGAGTCCAAAAACATCAGACTTGCGCCCAGGAGACCGCTGTTTGTGTCCCGTATGAAACCAGAAGTCAACGTTGATTTGGACATTCAAAGGAGAACGCACGAAAAATTAAGAAAATCTTTTCGTAAGATATCATACGAACCGTCGTATGATTCTTGACAAGACACATAGATGGGAACTGATTAGCAGCTGAGAAAACAATATATCTACAACAAATTCTTGATTTGTGTTTCTACAACCAGCTCGATACCTAACCTTTCACATGAGTTACCTGGCAGTAGGAGCGGTAGTTTCTATCGTCCCGCCCACAGACTGGGGCCACGCCATCAGCGGGACACAGGTACGGTGGTTTACAGGAGCAAAGTCCTTCGATGCAACGCTCCCATGGAGGACAAAACACCAGGCCACATGATGCACGAGTAAACCTGATAAATGTTGAAAGATAGATCATATTGACTACAAACACATATTTATCTCACATTGTTTATACACAGATTGTTACAGTGAGCTAAGAAAATCAAATTAACTCTAGTGGCAATAAGAATTAGACGGCAGGACCTCCTGTCGTCTTTGGGTCGTTTGGGTTGTTGAATTTTCTCCCTCATGTCACATTAATTTTGCTACCCTTCCTTTGTGAAGAGATTCCACTTTTGAGCTTGAATCATTAAGTAAACATCGTGGTTGTCGTAGTCTTTCTGCTACCTAGCGGTTGTGAGTCAGTAGCTGAAGACTAGCCTGGGACCAGACCTCTGAATCAATCAAGCAAGAATGCAAAAAGGGAAATACAGATATAACCAGTCCGTTCTCAATTCCAGGGCGTTTAATACCGAGGCTTTGTCACGGCCGTCGCAATTCGGTACCGCCGCACAAGGTACCCTTTAGCGCCGGTGTGAAACACACCGGGCGTTCCATTAATTACAATGTAAACCCAGGCAAGTGTGGTGACGTAGTTTAAAGAGCGGAAAAGAGACACACCACACAAGGGTTTCATCAAGGAGACCGCTGTTCGTGTCTCGTGTTCACGACATTCAGTGTCATTTTCACTGTACAAACGTAGCTTTAAGCCCAACCATGTTGTTCTTTCCTAAACCTAACTATAGTGGTTCTGTTGCCTAATCCTAAAGTGACGCCAAGGGGCGTGACAAAGTGTTGGTATGTGATGAGTTACGATGAGAACGTGTTGATATAACAGACCATAGGAATTAACAAAGAAAATCAAACAACCAAAAGAAGAAGCCCAGCCAATCTTACTTCTTTTCTAGACACTCAGGTGGACCCAGAAACTCGTCTCTCTCAGGTTCTGTAGGGGTTCTGGGGTCAGGGATGGTAACCAGCGGGGTGAGGAGATGGGTTGGAAACTTTGGATCCTGTGGGATCTGCTCTATGGACAATTGATCCATATGACCTGATGAACTCCAGTGCTGGAACAACTAAAATGCAATACAGTTACAAATGACAGGATATGGTTACGCACACCATCTAGTTAAAGTGTTACGCAGATGATACACAACTTTATATCTCTGTAAAAGTACAGGTTTTACAAACAATTTCTTTACAGTTAACAAATAATATCGTAATCATTAACAAATACAATAATATAAATAGTATATAAAATGTTATAATGTGAACAATAAGCTGTAAAAATAACATGAATTACATCATTACTAATAATTAGTGAACATTATTAATTATCATTCTGTTGTTTGTTAACAGTTAAATAACTATTAACTAAGTTTTATAAACTATCAATTTACCATTTATAAATGAGGGTTATTATAAAGTGTTACCACATTGTATTCTACACTATATGTATACTTTATTTACTAGCTAAACTCAAATATAACCATGCAATACGACACTATTCGACGTACCATCTTTGTCCTACACAAAGCAACATCAAACAGAAATACAAGTGATAAAAACACATAAAGGTCCCACAAATACAGAAAAAGAAATTGATACAATGCGTTTGAACACTTGAAAAATAAGGATAAAAGACAGCATGAGTTAACTCACCGTTTCAGAGTGAATCACGAGAAGAAACACCAAGAAAAGAGAAACTCCGGCTGGTCTCATCCTGACAAGCAGAAGTAGTCTGGTTTCCTCCACACGTTCAGCTTCTTACAAAAATTATTGATGATAATAATATGATTAGATAATAAAATATCTTTAACAGTGAAGAAACAGCTGCAGATACAGACAGAGAGACAGTTATTGTCTCTGTAAGGGAGCAAAGTGACAGACGGTCGGATATCTCTTCTGTCCACTGATGATGTCATCAATCAATCATTAGCTTGTCTTGTCAATGTGGACAAACACAAACAAACATGCAGATTGATTCAGCGGACTGATCTTGTACTGTACTGTCACATAACGAAGATTCGGGGGGAGGGGGTTATTCGTGTGCATGTGGGGAAACACATATTCCAGTAACCCCATAAACACAAATATGTGGGCGGCATGGTGACTCGGTACTGAAGGTCGCAGTGTGAACCCGACCTGGCTGGTTTGTTTCCTTCTACAGGCCAGAAAAGTGCAAATCGAGAGAATTGGAGACTTCAAATGTGCTCGTAGGTGTTAAGAAAAAACAAAAGGTGTAAATGATAGATAGATAGATAGATAGATAGATAGATAGATAGATAGATAGATAGATAGATAGATAGATAGATGTACTTTATTGATCCCAAATTGGGAAATTATTGTGTTACAGCAGCAGGTTATCCAGGCAATGAACAGGAACACTAAAAAAAATTTACATATCAACTCTAAAGAAATATATCCGTAGAATACACAATATAAAGAATATTGGAATACACTATAAATATACCCGACTACTACAACTAACTAATATAAACATAGAATAACCTGCTATATACATTCGCAAAGTGTGCAAGTTACAATGTTTTGTTTTTAGAAGTTAATTTATGCTAAATTTTGGCGAGGAAAAACTGTCATGGCCATTTTTAAAGGGGTCCCTTGACCTCTGATAGATAAAGATAAAAAAAAATATGTGTGATTAATTTGTGATTAATCACGATTAAATATTTGAATCAATTGACAGCCCTAGGCTAAACAAAAAAATCCATGATGGATAACAGTCTGGTTTGCAGCCAGTTACGGAGCGGAGCCATCATTACTGTTAATAATAACACCTCTGCTTTCCCTACTATGACAAATCAAAATGTCTGCTGGGAAGGAGCATGCTGGGACAGGCGAACCTGAACAGGATAAATTTATTGAAGAACAAATAAGTTAATGTTTAGCACTGTTTCAAAATCATTGTGTACTTATCTTTGAAGCAGGTGGACTTCTGGGTTTTCCTACATACCCACACAACCACAAACATGACCCACACACATGATCAATAAGATTAATCAATACGAGGTACAGACTGTGAATGTGTGAGTGTGTGAGTGTGTTTGTGCGTCCACACCGTCGAGACAAAGCAGTGACTGACTGATCATATTGTTAGTTTATTTGGTTATTCAGAGGAGACAATGCAACATGAATAACAGATTATAATGTATGAATAATAGTGAATTATGCAAATCAACTTTGTAATGAAGCAAATGACAACAGTACTTTGTTGGTTACAGCATTACATAATATTTTATTAACTTTACATTAATTATTCTACACACAACAGAAATAGCTGATGATTACATTTTTTTGCTTAGTAAAGCAACAAATGTATAAAACATTTAAAAAAAAGTTAGAATTGTCAGTCAGTACACAGCTGTAGCCGATGTGAAATAAGAATGAAATCCTTCTTGGTTGTTTGAGTGTTATTGGGAGTTGAACCTCGTCACAGCAGGCCACCCTGTATGAAGTCTGATCCAATTAAAGTAATGAGCGACCTGAAAGAGAGAATGAGCTTTATTATCAATTATAAATCGCGATTTATCGCAAACTAATCACACATTTTTTATCTGTTCAAAATGTACCTTAAAGGGAGATTTATCAATATTTAATCCTCTTATCAACATGGGAGTGGACAAATATGCTGCTTTATGCAAATGTATGTGTTTATTTATTATTGTAAATCAATGAACAACACAAAACAATAACAGATATTGTCCAGAAACCCTCACAGGTTCTGCATTTAGCATAAAACAATATGCTCAGATCATAACATGGCAAACTGCAGCCCAACAGACAACAACAGCTGTCAGTGTGTCAGTGTGCTGACTTGACTATGACTTGCCCCAAACTGCATGTGATTATCATAAAGTGGGAATGTCTGTAAAGGGGAGACTCGTCGGTACCCATAGAACCCATTTACATTCACATATCTGGAGTTCAGAGGTCAAGGGACCCGTATTAAAAATGGACATGACAGTTTTTCCACGACAGAATTTTGCGTAAGTTTGGATCGTTAATTAACCTCCAGCTAGTATACAGGTTATTGAGTCAGTTAGTGAGGGCATCCTCACATTAACACTCTTTTTTCTGCCAAAATTAGGCGGATGTCATCAGCATATTGGCGAATCAGAGTTATAAATAGACACACAGATACAGTATGAAGTACATATATTGCTAGTATATATGGCTAGTATGACATGGTTGGTACCGATGGATTCATCAGGTTTTCTAGTTTCATATGATACCAGTATCTTCACTCTAGCTTTAAAACTGAGCCGCTACAACCTAAAAATCACAAGTTGCGTTAATGCGTTAAAGAAATTAGTGGTGTTAAAACAAATTTGCGTTAACACGTTATTATCGCGTTAACTTTGACAGCCCTAAAATCCAGGCATCAGAATAGTCTCTTCAGAGGACACCACTAGTCAGAATCATATAATCATATTATAAATGTCACCAGCATTTCAACCGCGGCAGAAACAAGTAACTTGATGGTAAATATTTTACCTGCGTATAAACTCCTGGAGATCTCGGCCGGCCACATCCCCGCCCCCAGCTGACGATGCCCCACAGGTAAGAAACACCCAGTTCATCCTCACACACCAGAGGACCTCCATTATCCCCCTCACAGGCGTCCACACTCCCGTTCAGATCACCTGCACAGACAAACAAACCTCAAACAGACTCATTTCATTAACACAATAAACACCCAAATATGAGCACACCTACCTGCACAGATCATGCCGGGTTTAATGCTGTCGTTGTGGAATCTCTGACAGTCTTCAATGAGGGACACGTTGGCCCACTGTAGAACCTGGGACCATCTACCACCTACAGAGAAGTTAGTCATCAGTATCAGGACCACTGTTCAATATAATGTATATATTTTCACAGCATTAACAAAAGAGACAACAAACATTTATCATAACAACATGGACGAAGGATGGACAATGATTAGAAAAAGGCAAAAGCTTTTTTCACTTGTTCTGAAGTTGTAAATACAGGAGATAAAACACTTTAGATCAGACTTAGAAAAAGAAACACCAGAATTTTTTCTCAAGGCTTCCGTATGCTCAACCTTTGCTGGACTGCAATGACATATTCCTACTGTTAACCTGGCAAATAAAATAAAAATGGTCGCTGCCATGATGCCTTGTAAAATAAACTGTTGTGGAGTGTTCTGATGTCTGATAAACCTTCACACTCATTGGTCTGTTACTCAAACTGGCCCTCCTGGATCGTATTCAATGTGTCACGGGTATCTAAAACAAAAGGCACCACCAATGGAGTTCCTTGTATTTCTTAACGTTAGGCTGTTATTAAAAAGACAAATAAATCGGATTGACAAAGAGCTGTGACAAAAAGTTGGTAAACTTTTCAAGTAAGAGAGCAAAAGGCTGCTCGGTATTGACCAATTATTCACAAACATTTAATCAAAATGGCTATAATTTAATGGTTTGATTCTGCAAACTGTCTTTATTATTGATTTACTGATTTATAGACAAATCTTCTGTCAATAAACTAATACGTTAATTGAGTGAATTGTACTACTACTTCATTGTAACGCCACTAACAATCTCTGTGAAACACTAGAAACTGAAATTATTGTGTGGCTAGTAATTATTTCACATAATTTATGAGAGAAGAAAAATTTGCAACGCCAGCAGAATTAAGTTTTTCTAATCATTAGTTTCATTTGATAAATAAATTGGCATAATGGTACAAAGATGTCACGGCCTCTCTCTCTTTAAAGATAACGTTTTTATAAATGGAGGTTTGCATTAAATGTTTATCTTTTTATCATTTGAAAGCTGTATACACAAACAGACTTTGATATTAGGTTTTCTGGTATCGAACATACTGTAGATTAGCAAAAACTATATTTTAGCTTGAAACGAAGCTGCCTGAGAGATTTCATGTTCTTGAATGTGCCACATTATGAGCTCCTTGTATATTCTTGACCACCTTACAGGTCACATTTGGCTAAACATTAAAAATAATAATAAAAATGTAAAAATATCAACAACAGTTGCTGTTGTTATACCTGCATCCTGCCCCCATCCAGAGATGGTGCAGGTGTGGTTGGGATGGAAGAGCCTGGTGGTCCAGGGAACGCAGACGGGGCTGACGGCCGGGTTGTCCTCCAGACATTTGTCCGTGAACGGAAGCTTCTTCAGCCGCACCAGAGCGATGTCATTCTCATGGGTGTTGGGGTTGTACCTTATTGTTGTATAAAAGGATGCTTATTTCCAGTGTGATTGCAATGTGTACAAGGATTACGATTAGAAAAAGGGGCTTATACACCCTGGTGTGCCATATAAGCAGAATATGTTAATCTAATAAATGGTAATGAAAACGTGTATGCATACTTAGGGTGGATGTGGACATCGAGAATAGAAACAATATCTGTAGTGTTCTGTCCCAAGGGGATCTTCCAGAGAGAAAACTTCACAAGCAATTTAGCGAGGTTAGGCCTGCAGGAGAGAGGGAGAGAAACATTTAAGACCACAACAAATCAAGATAAAATTTTGAGTTCACCATACAGAAAATTAGACAGATAATTACTTTTGGATGGTGTTTCTGTCTTGACCAGAAACTCCGTCTTTGGTGATCGTGAGAGAAGGTTTAGTCCTGGAAGAGAGAGAAGGGCGAGAGAGCTACTTGTGAAAGGAAATAAGTTGTATTTGTTCATTCAAAACTTACAGGATTTTTTTAATTAAAGATAAGATAAGATAAGATAAGATAGAACTTTATTAATCCCGAAGGAAATTCTTGTGCCAGAGATTGCTCAAAAAATACAAAAAATACAACAAATTACAACGAGTTTCAAGTGTATAAAATACAAGTGTATAAAATAAAAAGTAAAAACGTACTATTTCTAGCACCAGTGCCTAGTAGAATGACAATTTAAGTAAGTAAGTAGCATTAAGTAAAATGAGTAAATAAGATAAGTGAAATAGAAAGAAGGTACGGTAAGCTAAAAAACAGAAAAGAGGTAATATTGCACATGATGTACCTGAATATTGCACACAATGAACGATTAAACTAGAATTTAGTAGGATATGTCATCCAGTATAAAAGCCACGTCATGCATAGTACGAACAAAGTTTTATGATTGTCTCTTGTTTATTAACTTTATATAATTCTACTATTTATCCCTATTTGATTTATGGTAACATTACTTGGGCAAATACATACTCCTCCAATCTTCATAAACTTAATTTGCTGCAAAAACATTTTGTAAGATTGGCAAATCTAACGAAGCATGCGTCCTACCCGAGGCAGTGAGCAGCAGTGATTACCCAGCAGCCTCCGATATAAGCTCCTCCACAGTGAATCCTTCTGTTCATCTGTAGAGCGACCTGCCACTGGATCTGAGTCTGCACACAGACAAGAAATGTACAGTTTATTGGTCAGTAGATAACAGCTCCACCATGCTCTCTGCTGGTCTAGTCATTAGTGGTTTATGTGGTAATAAAGATAATGGAATCACATTATTGTGTAACTGACCGGTTGTGTTAGCTGTCCTCCCACCACTCTCTTGAAGCGGCCTCCTCCCCATCCTCCTCCCCATCCTCCTCCTTGCTCCTCTTCGTCCACACTGCTTGTTTGAGGAATCCCACAGTTCAACTTGGACTCCAGATGCACTCTGGTGTTCCTCGTTTCTACACAAAAACAGCATTTAAACTTCTTCTTCTGACAACTTTACATAAAAAAACTGAAATCACAAAAAGAAATTACTGTAATATTTGTTCCTGACATTTTTTTATACTGACAACCAGAGACAGAAGTGAGGTGGAAAACTGAAGCATAGGCTGCACCAAGTTTAATAATGTTATTCAATTATTATCCAGCTTTCTTTTTTTTGGCCGAATCAAGTTTTCTTCCAGCCCGATATCAAAAGGAAGCTTTGACATCCCTAATTATAACAAGTCAGTTTTACTATAATGTCATCCACAATAACAAATACATTAAATAAAACTCCTCTCCTCATACTTTATAGTGTGTTGAAAACCCTGCATTAACTATTTAAATACCGACTAAATAGGGTGTTACCACTACTCTAACTACTTCTACTGAATACTACCACTAAACATACTATTATTTAAGATACATACCATTTTTAGGAGAGATGTACTCTGAAAAACAACAACAGAAAGTATGTATTATCATCTTCATCGTGACAAACGCAACATGAAGTCATTACAGTGAGTGGGTTACCGTGGTTACCTGTGTTCGTGAGAAGAGGAAGTGGCTCTGTGAGGAATAGAATAATATATTTTATAAGGAAATACCTCACAAAATGCTGCTCTGTTCAGGTCTGCGAAATAAAAAATGTGACTGGTATCAACGTGAGATGTGACTGCGGTCCGTACTCGTGTGTTTCTTTGATTCATCGTCGCCGTCCAGACAGTCGATCTGTCCGTCACCGACTGCTTCTTTATGCAAACACACACCTGTGCTGCAGCGGAAAGCTCCGTTCCTGCATTCTGACGGAAACACAATAAATCACATTATGCAAGATGACATACAAGTAAATAAGTACATTTACTATTATTAACTATACTGTGCTGAAGACTTACTCTCGCAGCACATCTCGTCACTGCGGTCGCCGCAGTCGTCAACTCCGTCACACGTCTGACTGAGAGACACACACTTCCTGTTCACACACCTGAACTCACACTCCTCATCTGAAACACACACACACACACACACACACACACACACACATATGTCACCACTGACGACAGAGGCAAATCAAATCAAATAGAGCACAATAGAGTTTGCGGTTACTGACCTGATGGCTGGACGCAGGTTGCCGTAGCGACGTCCCTGTTGTCAATGACGGTCTTGTCGTAGATCACACATTCAGCCAGTGAGTTCTCGTAACCCTGGCAACGGACACTCACACATTTGGTCGGCAAATTCTGGTCGCCGTGGTAGCTCCTCAGGGAAACGTATGACACGGTACCGGTGGACGCGGCACCACTAAACACACACACACACACACACACACACACACACACACACACACACACACACACACACACACACACACACACACACACACACACACACACAAAATGTGTCCTTATGCATTTTGGTTTGTCTGAAGATGCAATTTTGTACATCTGTCGACCAATCAAAGGTCACGGTGTTAAAGCTTATAGTTTCCACTAACTTCCTGTTTGCAAACTGTGTATGTGCATTATGAAATGTTAAATATATCTCCTCTCACAGCGGGTGTCCGTCCTCCTTGCAGGCCACGTTAGCAGCAGCCATGTCCCACAGCTCCGGACACACCAGTAACTCCTCGCCACCTCCTCCAGTGCCGGGGACAAAGAGCCGGACCACTTCTGTGCCTGTCTCTATTGAACCTCTGAACTTTGGTTGATCAGCTGAAGTGAGAGAAAGATGAAGGTCAATATACCAGTGATGCACTGGTTTTATGGGGCACCATGAGGAGCAGAAATGAATTCAAGATGTCTTTGAGAACAAACCTGTGCAGGTTTCCCCAAAATGGGACATGTAGGGTCTGTTGGTCCGACAGGAAACAGCCATCGCCTTAATAATGAAATATGATCAAACTTAGATAATAACAAATAAGATCAATAGCAATGTAAATAAGATATCAACGACTCCCCCTCCCCCTCCCCTGTGCTTCCAGCTCTCTCCTGGCTAATTGCTGCTAAGCTGATTCACCTGTTACAAGCTGCACACCTGGAACTTATCTACTCATCAACGCTTCAGTAGATCAACCTCGGCTCTTCACTCACTCTGTCAGATCATTGTTTCAACTCTAGTAGATACCTGTGGTCAGGACAGGTGCTCTTTCCTAGCGTAATTTAACCTTGCTCAGTTGCCATAAATGTTGTTACCTGGCAATACGACAGGAGCTGCTTGTTGTCACGGCTACAGACCCGGGCCACGCCCTCTCTGGGACACAGATAGGCCGGTTTACAGGTGCACCGTCCGTCTAAGCAATAATGCCACGGACTGCAAAACACCAGGTCACATGAATCACGAGTAAAGCTAAGAAACAAAGAAACAGAGATTGAATTAACATGATATCTGATTAATACAAAAAAAAACAAGCAAATAATCCAGCCAATCAGAGAGCAGAGCACTTACTTCCTCTCAAGACACTCGATTGGTCCCAGAAACTCGTCGGTCTTTGGGGTGGAGCTTTGTGTCGAGAGCTGCAAGGAGGTGGTTGAATACAATTAAATGGTACAACAACAAGGGAGAGCTACCTTAAATGAATAAATATACAAACAAAGGAATCTCACAAAGCGGAGCAAAGTTCAGTAAAGATTAAAGTTTTTAGAAACCTGACATCTGCTGGTGGACGCTGGAAGGAGTTTAGTTTTGAAATCCTTTAAACTCAGTAATTTATTTATGAATAAGTTCATTCTTGAACAGCGTATGGGACGACCCCTTATCACATTATTGCAGTAAGTAATCAATAAATAATAAAAACAAGTGTCCCTTAACCTCCAATCCAGCCTCACGGCAAAGTGTGTAATAGATATTAAAACAGACTAAAATTAGGCCTGAATGCCTGTAGAGTTTAATAACAGAGTTAACTCACCATGAGGGAGAGAGAAGTGAGAAACAACATCAGGAGAGGAGAAACTCCAACCGATGTCATCCTGACAAACTCAAACATGGTTTCCTCTGAAGTTCTGCTTTATACAGAAATGTTTTATATCCAACCGCCTGAACAAAATGTCTTCTTAGAGACAAGATAGTGAAAAGTTTGCCCTGAAGCAACAGACAGTTATTGTCTTTATAGAGCGATGTTTAGACTGACGGACACGGTGATGTCACCAATCAATCATTAGCTTGTCTTGTCAATATTGACACACACAGTGTCCGGACATTTTAATATGTCAAAACATTTGAGTGAATTAGTGAATAATTGTTAACATACCAAATTTTGAGATTTTAGTCTATTTTGCTTCCATAACACGTCTTCTTTCAGACTAGTGGAAAGAAAACATTTATTTTACTACTTTGTCTATTTGCGTCTGTAGATTTCTCCTAAATTCACCAAAAGTTAGCATTAGATAATGCCTCATTTACATATATAAACATAACATTTGAGAAATCTTGTAATATAAAATATGATTGTCTTAATGTCAATAATCAACTGGGGAAGTTTCATGGTGATATCTATTAGTAATTTTTTTTTCACCCCATTCACCACCAGTTTCTTCAAAATGTATGAAATGTTTCAACAGTTTTTTCTCATAAATCTCCACTTCAGTAGCAGTTATATCCACCAAACTTTCCAGTTTCACTCCTATCTATATTCTGAAGGTTATTACAGAGGGGTTTGTTCAGATATCATTCATAGCCTGATTTATACAACATTTTATTACTAAAAACATTGAGAAAATGGATTTTTTTTATGGCTGTTGGCAGTATTTTCTGAAACTTCTGGAAATGTATGCAAATTAGCACATATTACATAAAATAATGCCTCATTTGCATATTTAAACAGAAAATTTCAGAAAATTTGTAATACAATAATGAATTGTCTTAATGTCAGTTATTAACTGGGGAAGTAACATATCTATTAGTTAATTTAAAAAAAAAAAAAAATAAAGGTTAAAGCTGACACACAAAGGGTCGCATAAATGTAGAAACATTGGTAATTAAAGAAAAAGGCCATATCACTCAAAATGAACAATTATTCTTCTGTTTTCATTTTATTGCACCACGTGGATCATCATCAATAACCGTAAATATTTGGTCATATCGCTTCCTGCCGTCAAGCACATACAGCAATGTCCTTATATTAGAAAAAAAAGATAATATATAATGAATAACATGCAATGCAAATCCTATAGAAAACCCTAATTACAGTTTTAGACACACAGAGGCACTGACATGAACAACTGAACCAAAGATTTCTATAAAGAAAGGTTGTGACAATGAAATGTGGCGAACCGTTTTTAAAGGACCAAGATGTTGAAGACACCAAGAACATCATTTTAATTTTTTATAGTGACATTACTAAAAAAGCTTTAATCTGGGTTGGTCACGTCTGGCTGAAAGACAAATCCCAGAAGGTCATTTAACAACATTTACAGACTAGCGGATTATCTGGATCAAGAAATACTCCATCCACTGCGCGGTAAAAAAGATTAATCCAAGTTAAATTATGACTCTTAGTCTTAATCCAAGTTAAATTACGACTTTGTTTTAATCCAAGTTAAATTATGACTCTACATCTTAATCCAAGTTAAATTACGACTCACGTCTTAATCCAAGTTAAATTACGACTCTACGTCTTAGTCCAAGATAAATTATGACTCTACGTCTTAATACAAACAAAGATGATGGCCAGAAATGAAAGAATCTCAACTTTGCCTGATTTGTACAATGTGAATGAAAACATACATTCCTTTATTTTGTACACAATAACGTGTTTATATGACTTAATTGTAAAATTGATTGTGAAGATTTCCAGCTACTATCTTTGTTTGGATAAGGAAACAGGTAAATAATCTCTTTTATCGCGCAGTGAGCAGAAGTCTTCGAGGATTCTGGAAATACCGTCAAAACTGTGTTACGTAATATCAAAAGAAAGATCGGCAGAGATTTGTCCTTCCGAAAAACCGATGGTTGTAACGATAATACATGCGCATACACTAAATGTTGAGTGATAATGCTAACATGT
>CAKAOK010067256.1:0-23938 GCA_916701675.1 Sebastolobus altivelis | reverse complement strand
GAACCAAAGATTTCTATAAAGAAAGGTTGTGACAATGAAATGTGGCGAACCGTTTTTAAAGGACCAAGATGTTGAAGACACCAAAAACATAATTTTAATTCTTTATAGTGACATTATTAAAAAAGCTTTAATCTGGGTTGGTCACGTCTAGCTGAAAGACAAATCCCAGAAGGTCATTTAACAATATTTACAGACTAGCGGATTATCTGGATCAAGAAATACTCCATCCACTGCGCGGTAAAAAAGATTAATCCAAGTTAAATTATGACTCTTAGTCTTAATCAAAGTTAAATTACAACTCTACATCTTAATCCAAGTTAAATTACGACTTTGTTTTAATCCAAGTTAAATTACAACTCTCCGTCTTAATCCAAGTTAAATTACGACTCTACGACTTAATCCAAGTTAAATTACAACTCTACGTCTTAATCCAAGTTAAATTACGACTTTGTTTTAATCCAAGTTAAATTATGACTCTACATCTTAATCCAAGTTAAATTACGACTCACGTCTTAATCCAAGTTAAATTACGACTCTACGTCTTAGTCCAAGATAAATTATGACTCTACGTCTTAATACAAACAAAGATGATGGCCAGAAATGAAAGAATCTCAACTTTGCCTGATTTGTACAATGTGAATGAAAACATACATTCCTTTATTTTGTACACAATAACGTGTTTATATGACTTAATTGTAAAATTGATTGTGAAGATTTCCAGCTACCATCTTTGTTTGGATAAGGAAACAGGTAAATAATCTCTTTTATCGCGCAGTGAGCAGAAGTCTTCGGGGATTCTGGAAATACCGTCAAAACTGTGTTACGTATTATCAAAAGAAAGATCGGCAGAGATTTGTCCTTCCGAAAAACCGATGGTTGTAACGATAATACATGCGCATACACTAAATGTTGAGTGATAATGCTAACATGTTAGAATATTGCTCGTAGGCACAATATATTAGCCTATTATGATAACAGGCAACATGCTAATACTGTATTATAAGCTAGGGGTGCGATGCTAAAACACCACACTTTGATAAATCAATTACGCAATAGCAAACTGATAACATTAACAATTGGTGCATTAACTATAATATTCACTGAGTTAAATTTTGTTCTTCCGGAAGCAAAACCTTGTTTCACGATCAACGTTAGCCACTGGCAGTTTTCTAGCATTAGCAGTTGATCCTCCAGTAGCGGGCATTCACTATATTTATTGCCACAACTCTTTTAGATAGACGACTCTTCGGTCTTTTGAGTAAAACTCCTGAATATTTACTGCACTTGGCGAATTAAGTTTTTCGGAAGTTTCAGATCACACAAACGTGAAGAAAATCACACCCAAATAGACACAAAATACACAACAAAAGACAGCAAGACACACATATAATTTGGTCTTTTGGTTGATACATTCATTACAGGGAGAAGGCTAATTATTACCACTCATTTAGTCCAGTCGGACTCCGGGTTTCACTCCGATGTTTAAAATGGATTTATTTGTTGTTCATTTAATCAATTACTGATTTATCTGATGTATTGAATCTGATATTGGAGGAAAGCTGCCCCAAATCCACCTGGTAAACCAGTGTACCCTTTGAGTTTAATATATCATAAATATTCATTGTGTTAATATATCATGTACATAATAGTAAATAGTATCAAACTACTTGAAGCCAAATGAGAACAGGATGTGAATAAAATGCTCTCATGTCTTTTTTTTTTTATTTACGGTGGTGATTGATCATAGATTGTGCTTTTTATAAAATGTATATAAATACATACTAAACTAACTTCATGTATGTTGTTGATCTATATAATTTATGGTATATACGGTATATATATATATATAAGTAAAAACAGGCCATCTCTCCCAAACGTCTACAACAGTCGGGACGTCAGACTGTTGAGATGAATCTAAATCCTTTGGTCTTTTCAGGTTTTTGTCAACAGAAGGTTCAGTAAACGTGGATCGTTTTCTGTGTTTTCTCACATAAATATCTTTTAGCCAATAAAGAATGAAATTCGTTTGGCCAAGTAACGTTTAACTGAAGCTCTTTGTGTGAAGCAGGTGAAAAAGAAGTGGATGCTTCTATGCCATGTTAATTTTTTTTGTCCACTTGGTGGCAGCAGAACAACCTGAAGGCCAGAAAATCAAAAGTATGAGAAAAAAAGGTTAAGGGCCGCGACAGCCTTTAAAGTAGTTTAATTTTGGATAAATCTATTAATTTCAGTGGATTTCCTCGTGGGGACGAACTGAATCTGCACTCATTTTTTTCGTGACGAGTTCAACTTTGGTAAACTCTGACACCCTAATAACCATAATTTATAAACAGTAAACGAATAGTTAATTAAACTTAGTTAATAGTTATTTTACTGTTAACAAACGATGAAATGATAATTCATAATGTTTACTAATTATTAGTAATGCTATGAGTTCTGTTATTTTATCATTAGTTTGTGTGATATGAAATAATTAGTTTATAAATTATATATTGTATCATAGCTGATAAGTTACGTTAACAATTACGTTCTGATTACATTAGTAGTAAGTATTTATTAACAGTTTATTGTTGTACATATTATAACATTTTATTTACTATATTAAGTATTTGTTAATAATAACCAAATGATTTATAAACCTTTAATAAATTGTTTGTAAAACATCTATAAACATTATTAAACATTAACAAAGTATTAACTATCTATATAAATGTTTATAGATGTTTTACAAAGTATTTATTAACCATTTAACAAGGTATTATAATCAACAGTTGTAACTTTATAAAAGTCATCCAAATAATGTTTATATATGTTTTACAAACAATTATTAACCATTAACAAAGTGTTACAAATATCTATCTATGTAATGTTTATAGATGTTTTACAAATAATATCTTAATCATTAACGAATACTTAAATATATTATATAAAATGTTATAATAATAAACTGTTAAAATAACAAATTATAGCATTACTAATAATTAGTAAACATTATTATTATTTCATTGTTTGTTAACAGTAAAATAACAATTAACTTTAACTATCAATATACCATTTATAAATGATGGTTATTATAAAGTTCACACACATACACTAAAGGCTGGACAGAGATAATTACTGCTCTGCCTCTAAATAATAGAATAATAAAAGAAGTGAAACTACAGTTAAAACAGGCTGACTGACAGAATGACTAACAGCACAAAGTTATTTTATATTGCTGCTAAATGTGTGCGTTTACAGCCGTTGTGTGTGTCTCTGTTTAGTGTGCGTATTGCCCAGTAGCTTGGAATGAGTGTGTGTGTGTGTGTGTGTGTGTTTAAGCCACGGTTGGTGAGAAGGCTGTGATTATGTGTGCACGTTTGTCAGCTACGTGCACATGTGGCATGACATATTATTAGGAATTCAAAAAAGGCAAAGCAAAGAAAATATGAAGTATAAATACTGCATGTTCCAACACACACAGCGCTCCCTGCTGCTCACATGAATGCACTTTATCAGTTTAACCTGAAATCCGTCAGTATTTATGATTCTATCCCAAAAATATACAAAATAAAGAGCAGTTTAAGGCCATGATTTGTTTGGTAGTTGTAGATGTCAGTTTGATTTTAGGGCCTGTTCAGACAGAAGATGTGAAGCAAACTGCAAGAGGTGAAAAGAGATCAATGAAAACATCTGTTGGGTATACATCAGACCGGCAACATGTCATCCAGAGGAGGCTCGCACGACCACAAGCCAACCCCGTGTCCCTCACAGACAATATCAGAGTAAACAGAAGAAGTTGAAACATGTCTCCAAACTTCAGTCCAAAATGGCAGAAGCGTAGCTCTGCTGCTGGGCGCTGATGTTGCAATGGAACAAACTTTCACTTCTTTAAATATACGTTCTTTGGCATCGCATCATCTCCGAGGCTGCGCTCCCTTTTGGGGGAAAGAAACTCGCTGTCACAAGAGAGCAAATGATGAAAAGCTGTGGTGTAGCGGGTTAACCGAGGCTTTCAAACTGATATCTGAGGCTCATACGATACGTGAATACGTATAATCTTCATTTATTACGGTATCGCCAACGCTCAGGTTTTAGGCAAGGTCGCAAAATAATAAACGTTTGTTTAACAAGAGATGAATGCATACGAATTTGTCAAATTACAATCCAAACATACATCAGATTACATTGAAGTCTATGGGATCTTTGGATTTCTTTCCCCCTAAAGGGGGCGCGACCTGGACTTTTAGTGATGTACCCGTATGTGCGGGTCCGATGTATACTGACTGGTTTTCCCAGATCTCTCGTCACGTATTGGCTTCATCTTGTGGTTTGACAGCTGATCTGCGCTGCGTCTTCTCTAAACTGTTTCGTACCTTGTGCTTTTATATAAAAAGTTGTCTCCTGTTCAAAGCGTCTGAGTGAACGAGAGTGAACCTACGATAAAGGAGCCATCGTTAACTATTCGTAAGCTGATTAAATTGACATTTGGCATTGAACCATGGCGCTGCATCTACCAATAAACTCCCAGTAGTAGCTGGCAGACGCTGATGGGAAGCCCGAGCCTGTTTGAGAAGAGGTGCACGCTTTAAATAATCTCATCTGTCAACACAATTAAAAAATAAATAAATAAGGAACCATAACATACAATATGAGGTTGCAAGCAATGAAGAATAAGAGAGTCCTGGTGGACATCAAACCCCCGACACGCTCCTTCGTCGTTCACTTCAGCTGAATGTGGGGGGAAATCCCTGGATTCATGATTTATACACTGTTGTTTCCAGCTGCAGTCCGAGTTGTTTTCGAGTATTATGGGGTGCCAACAGGTGATCCTTTGAGGCTGTTGAGGGCCGCGTGGATCCTGAAGTGCAGTCTGGACTCCATGGAGTAGTCCTTGTAGTTCGTCCTGATGAAGAACACAACAAACCTCAAATAAATAAATAAATAGTAATGTTTGATCTGACCTCAAGATGATATGTGTACAGAAAGTACTATGAAATCATAATGAAATAAACTATTAAATCATGGCACTTTCAATAAGTAAATATGTGTCCTTCATACTGTATCTGTGTGTCTATTTTTATCTCTGATTCGCCAATATGCTGATGACATCCGCCAATTTTTAACAGAAAAGGATAAACAAAAAAAGAAGTGTTAATGTGAGGGTTTGGACAATAGTTGTCATTGTTTTGAGTTGTTAATTGATTTTCAATAATAAATACATACATATATTTGCATAAAGCAGCATATTTGTCCATGTTGAAAAGAGCATTAAATACTTGACAAATCTCCCGAGATAAAAATTGTGTTTCATTTGCGATTAATCATGATTAACTATTTCAATCCATTGACAGCCCCTAATAGAGATGTATGAAGGTATAATATAGAGGTGTATATAGATATACAGAGGTATAACAAGAAGATATATGAAAGTAAAAGGTTGTATAAGTTAAATGAAAGTGTATAGAGGCGTATGAAGGCAAGTAAACAGAGGTGTATGGCGCTATATAGACATATATTAAGTATATTATGAGGTACAGTTTATACGTACATGTATAAGGAGAACTTACTTGGCGTTTTCGATGTAAGTGGTGGCCTTGGTGAAGTCTCCCTGTTGTTTATACAGCAGACCCAACTCATAGAGAGTGAAGGGAATAAAGTAGTGATCATATCTGATACGACTCTCACTGAAAGTACACAAAAACACAGAGTTCATCTCATCTCTCACCTCTCAGTAGATAGACAGCGACAGTCTGTGTGTGTGTGTGTGTGTGTGTGTGTGTGTGTGTTACCTGGAAAGGACCTGCGTGAAGCAGAGCTCGGCCTGCAATAACCTGCCCAGGTGTTTCAGACAGAGTCCCTTCAACATCTGGACCAGGCAGCTGTCATCTGGATGAAACTCTGACGGGTCTGAACGAGACACACAAGTTATGTTGTTTGGTTGGATGTTAGAAACAGGGCGGTAAAAGACAAGGCTGATCTCCACTGTTCAAGACAGAGGTATTTAACTACAGAAACTTCTTTAATATGCTGTCCATTAATCTTTAAATTTAACTTATTAAGAAAAGCAAACTGACAGCTTTCTTAATGTTGAGTGTAAAGGCCTTTACACACCGGGAGTGTGACGAATAAACGACATGAAAAATAACAACATTTGTTCTGATTGACTTGAAATTTGGTACGGACATACTTTGGGCAAGTATCTAACAGTACAACTTTGAAAGTTTTAGATCACATAAAAAAAATCACACTTTTATTATAGTCAAATTCAGGATTTTTGAAAAATGAGGAAAAATGCTAACATTGTGTTAATTAAATGTTTTCCATATGAAATATATTTTTTTTTAAACCGCATATGTGTGCATATCTTTGATATTCAACCTGTTATGAGTTCATAGAGACCAAATACGTGATTGTGCCCCGGTGTGTAAAGGATTTAAGATGAGTTTTCAAACCATGCTGCTATAGATAGATAGACAGATAAATATATAACAGGATCGTCTGCATAAAGAAAAACCTGCTGCTTGACACGATTCTGGTCATTTCTATAGAGTATAAACTGAAGAAAAGTGGGCCAAGTACAGAACTCTGAGGAACCCCTAGTTCACTCTCTAAGAATAGTATTAAGCCTCGTTTCCAACACAGGAACTTTCCCCCAGAACTAGGAACCTTTTGAGGAACTCACTGCATTTCAAGCGCAGGGACCAGGGTCTAAATTAAGTTCTGGGGACACTTTATGGGGCCTCTTTACCCCCCAAAAAGGCCCTGGTGGTCGGGGGTTTCTGAAAGTACAGGAACTTTGGGGGTGGAGTTTGCAGGGATGACCGTCGCTGATTGGTAAAACCACGTCATGTTGCTTTTTCATACGTCAGCGGACCACAACAGTAGGCTGAAGGAACCTTTTAATTCCTGGAGTCTAAAAACATTCCAACGTGGAAACCCGTCTTTAGTAGTAAAAAGTAGCCGTAGTGTTATTTTGAACTTACTGGGATCGTTGCGAAGCTGCTCCTCGGCCGTCTCTATGGTAACCAGCAGGGCCTCGGTGCTGTCGGCTCTCTTCCCGACGATGGTGAAACCGTTCCAAACATACATCATCTCCTACAGAGAGAGAAAACGTCACCAAATATTACTTTAAACTATTAAACCAATCAAAGCTTTCTGATTTCCTTCTCCACATCCTAGACTTAAACACTCTGGATAAATCTGTGATTCCTAAGATGTGTGTAAATGTGTTTTATAGTAGTAATGTGAGTGATTATACCAGAGCGGGGATGACCAGGCGGACGGGGTTAGCAGCTTTGTAGCGTCTCGACTTCCTCACTGCAAATTTCTCCGTCGGGATCGACTTCCCTGCCAGCCGCTGTTTCAGCCCCTCCACCTGCCTGCACACACAAATACACAAATAAATACACTTTGTGTTGTACTTCTATACTTCTACACACTGTACTGTGAAACAACGGATCGGGAACATATTTTCTACATCATTTCTACGTGTATTTCCTTCAGAGATTTGATGATACCGTGGTTGCATTATTCATGTTTCAATGAGGCAGACTGACCTAAAGAGCTCCATGATGTCCTCCCCCGTCTTTTTCACCTCCTCCTCTGACATCATACTGAGGATGGCCGCCTTCTGGTACACATAGATAGCCTGGAGAAGGTAGAAAGCAGTCGGTACCAACCATTTTTTCTATCATTAAGAATCATTTTCTTTATTTTCAGATATTGATGCTCAAACAAGGAACACCTGGAGGAGGTACTAGTATATTACAACCCAAATCTGTTAGGAAACGTGTTTTCCATATGAAATGATACGGTGTGTGTTCACCTTGGACCAGCGGCTCTCTTTGCACAGCAGGTCAGCGTAGCGGTACGCCTGCTGCCACTCCTGCTGGTAGGAGTGAGTCCACATCAGCTCCCAGTAACACAGGTGGTGGATCTGCTTCCACTCCTGCTGGCTGCTGATACACTCCTCGTACCGCGCCCGGGCCTGAAGCACACCGCACCTTTTATACATCAGCTCTGAGATTACAGTTATTTACACATGACGCAGGAGATATACTGTAAAAGGCATGTTGGGAAGTAAAGGTTCTCATGTCTTTAAAGGGCTGTTTGAGGGTTCAGACTTGGTTTTAAGGTTAATGTTTGATTAGGTTTAGAAGTGAAAATGTTTCAGACCTTCTCGAAGTTTCCTCTCAGCGTGGAGATGCGAGCAGAGTAGAAGAGAATAATGGAGCCCTGAAAGAAACAGAATGCAGTTTTACTGCGTTGTATTTGAGCATATTTCTTTTTGTTTCTAACCATCAGTATTTTTTACAACACGTTCTCACTCCCAACGCCGCTTGGTCAGCACCCATAGGCATCAGAGACCGACGCTCTACGTAACCCTCTAGCGTTACTTTTGGACGGACCAGGGACGGTGTGCTGACCAGACGGCGGTGTTTGACGTGAGAACGGGTCGTTATTTACAGTTGTAATTAAAACATAGACTGAATCATGTGTAGTTGAGTGTGTGGTTGGCGTACTTTGGGGTACTTTTGCTGGTATGGCTCCAGCAGTGCTTCAGCCTCCACCAGGTTCCCCTCTCCAGTTCCTGATCCAACACAACATCAACATGTCATTCACTACAGGCCTGTTCTACCTGAGGACATAATCCTCCACACATTTGTACCTGTGCTCCAGATACAGCTCTGAAGCCGAGCTACTGTGGTGCAGTTAAAGCGTTGCTGTATCTATGGAAACATGAAATGTTGTATTTGTGTTTTCCTACCAAGTATCAGTGACACATATGTGTTGTAGAAGAGGAGAGTCAGAGCGCAGAGGATCGACCGCAGACTGTGACTGGAGGCTCCCTCTCTCAGCTGAGACAGACCAAACCCCTGCAGACAGTCAGACAGACAGACAGACAGACAGACAGACAGACAGACAGACAGACAGGATTATTATTATTATTATTAACCGTTAGATTATCTTATTCTACAAAACAAGAGATTTTCACAGCAACCTTTCGATTATAAGCGGTAGTACTGACCCTGTTTCCTGAGAATCCGATGAACTCCAACAACCTCAAAATCCTCTGAGGGAGGAGAGACAACATCTGAAAGAGAGAGACAGAAAATATTATGAAATAATGATGAAATAAACTATTAAATAGGGCTGTCAAAGATAACGCGATAATAATGTGTGATTTTCAGGTTGTAGCGGGCTCAGTTTTAAAGCTAGAGTGAAGATACTGGTATCATATGAAACTAGAAAACCTGATGAATCCATCGGTACCAACCATGTCATACTAGCTCTATACTGTATACCAGCAATATGTGTTCTTCACACTGTATCTGTGTGTCTATTTATATCTCTGATTCTCCAATATGCTGATGACATCCCCCTAATTTTGGCAGAAATATAAACAAAAAAGGGAGTTTTAATGTGAGGATGCCCTCACTAACTGACTCAATGACCTGTAATCTTTAAACATCTGGAGGTCAGTTTAGTCAACTTTGATGTGACTGAACATTTACTGCAGTTAAGCTCCTCCCGTCTGGGACTCCAGGTGGAACAAAACAAACCACCTCTTGTTAAAACCCACCAGGTTGAAGGATCCGATGCCCAGCTTCACTCCGCCCTCAAACTGTCTGAACGCATCAGACTGGCCGGCCAGGTCCTGAGTGACATTCAGCACATTCTGACATTCCCTATAGGACACAATCAGGATCTTATTCACAGTAAAACACTGAAACTTTAATTCTGAACGTTGAACTCAGTGTCACAACATCCTTTTAATCAAGTAAACAATGATGTTTTACAGTCGCTGGTGGGTCTGAAACAGTCACTCACTTGTAGATTTGGTAGCTTGTTCGTATCTTGATGCCTCCTTTGATAAAACTGATCATGTTCTCATCCTGGAAGAGAGGCGGAGAGAGAAAAAGAGGATTACATTACATTTTATTCAATCAGCTAACAGCCTCATCATTAGTCTAGTTACCTCGTTTCCCTGGATCTGTTGTTGTTTTGTTGTTGCAGTGCTGATTATACATAATGAAATACTGCAGCTCCATTTATCTGGCTGACTGTGGCCTTTTTGGGGGTTTATTTTAAATAGTTTTACAAATATACTACATGTTTAACAAGCTGACAGAAACAGAAAACCTGAATACAGAAACCTGTTGTTTTTATTAAAGCTGTCAATCAATTAAAATAGTTAATCGCCATTAATCATAAATTAATCACACCTTAAAGGGAGATTTGTCAAGTATTTAATACTCTTATCAACATGGGAGTGGACAAATATGCTGCTTTATGCAAATGTATGTATATATTTATTATTTGTAAATCAATTAACAACACAAAAGAATGACAGATATTGTCCAGAAATCCTCAAATGTAAAAAAAAAAAAGTTTGAAAAATGTAAAAAAAAAATGTCTGCAATAATGTCCAAAAAAAGTCTGAATAATGTCTAAAAAAATTTAAAAATGTAAAAAAAAAAAAAATTCGAAAAATGTCCCAAAAAAAGTCTGACAAATGTTAAAAAATGTCCCAAATAATGTCTGAAAAATGTACCAAAAAAAAAAAAACACTCAACATGGGAGTGGACAAATATGCTGCTTTATGCAAATATTATTATTATTCATATTATCAATTGATATATATATATATACAGTTGCATTATGTGAAATATGTAGGATTCAGTGCTATAGGAGGTTGACCTATACTAGAGACTAAAATTCAGGATATATCGACTGTAATTTAGCTTTTAATCTTGAATTATAATCAAAACAAGACAATAATGAGCTGTTCCAAACGGGAATTATGATATTTAGACTGAGACAGAGACAGGTCAACATGTCAACAGGTAAAGAGACAGACAGACAGACAGAGAGACAGACAGACAGCAGTCCTGACCTGAACAAACGTCAGCGTGGCTTTCTGCAGCAGACACTCAGCGTAGCAGATCTCTGCGTGCCTCTCCTCTGTAAACACAAACACAGTTAGTGACTTCCTGCACACCTCAGCTGTCAATCAAACTGTGTGTGTGTAGGGGGGCGGGACATGTATTGACGTACCTTCCTGGAGGTTGGACTGCTTGCTGATCAGACTGGACAGAGAGCCGACCACCGAGTTCTTCTTCCTGAACCTGCAGAAACACACATAACACACTCCAGTTATCTGGTCATGTATCTATTAAAGTAATAATAAAATACCCACAGTTATTATCTGCAATGTTGTTAAAAACAAACAGCGACAATCTTCCAACAGCAGCTTTAGTTTGGAGGAAGATCAAAATTTATGATAAATGCTATACAAAAATAATAATTTAAATAATAATAAATAATAAATAAATAAATAACAATTAAAGACAGGTAAAGGTGAATAATAATTTCAATAAATAAATAAAGCATAATAATGCTATACAAAAATAATAATTTAAATAACAAATAAATATAAATGAAAGACAGGTTAAGGTAAATAATAATTTAAATAATAATAAATAAATGATTATATATATATATATAAATAAATAAATAAATAGAAATTAAAGACAGGTAATTTAAGGTAAATAATAATTTAAATAACAATAATAAATAATAATATAAATAAACAAATACATAATAAATTAATAAATAAATATTAAAGACAGGTAATTTAAGAAATAATAATTTGAATAATAATGAAACAAGTAAAAAAGAATAATACAACATAAATAAATAAATAAATAAATAAATAAATATTAAAGACAGGTAAAGGTGAATAATAATTTAAATAATAAATAAATAAATATAGGTAAATAATAATTTAGACATTTCTGTTTGAATTGCCTTCTGTGTGTCTCACCTCTGGCAGGTCTGTAACGCCTCCTTGATGGTCGTCATGGCGGCCTGAATGTCTCTGTGTTCGAAGGTCATGGTCGCCTGCATCACCAGGATGCTGCTGTAACCCAACGCGTGGTACATGCTGTCCCTCCACCTACACACACACACACACACACACACAAGGGAGACAACAATCCCTTAAATGAATGCTTTTACATACTAATGCACTGCAGTGTGTATTGCTCGTTGCCGTGGTTACCATGGTTTGAGGAGGTCCAGGGCTTCAGAGAACTTGTCGTTGAGGACCAGATTGAGAGCACACTGAGTCTCCTGGATGGCTGTCTGCAGGTCCATGTGACACGCCCTGCACACACACACACACACACACACACACACACACACACACACACACAGTGAGGATATATCCACCAATCAGCACAGGAAGTGAATAAAAGTGAAAGCGACAGAACGAGACAGGAAGCAGACAGGAAATGACTCAGACGCCCCAGAGTGGTGTGTGTGTGTGTGTGTGTGTGTGTGTGTGTGTGTGTGTGTGTGTGTGTGTGTGTGTGTACTCACGCAGGTATTCGGTCGTAAGCATCTTCAAAACAGTCCTGAGAACCACAGAAACACAGTCTTGTTAGAGGGTTGTTCCAGGTTTTATTAACCCTCTGAGACCCGCTATAGACCCGTTTTTGTCTTTTTTAAGGGGAGATAGCAGGTCAACGTACATTTAATTGTAAGCCAGAGTATATTTTTAACTTAGTAAAACATGGGAATCTCCCAACAAGAGAGGAAGTTATTAAAGGAGGAGAAGAGACGGCACACATTAAAGGTTAAAT
The DNA here is from genome assembly GCA_916701675.1 of Sebastolobus altivelis. Classification (NCBI taxonomy): domain Eukaryota; kingdom Metazoa; phylum Chordata; class Actinopteri; order Perciformes; family Sebastidae; genus Sebastolobus; species Sebastolobus altivelis. Next base: position 11,309 of record CAKAOK010067256.1, on the reverse strand, counting down.
GAGCCTCAGGGTGCTGGTAGGTGTGGTTCTCCTAGACAGACACACCCAAAATAAATGAAGAATAGCTGCACAACTACCAGGTCTATCTGCATGATCCTGGTCTCTATGGATAGGTAGGACCTCAGAGAATTCATCCCCAGTGTCAGTAACGTTTTGACTGCTACTATGTCTGAGTAAATTGTGATGAACCAAAGGAAAAATGTACATTTTTATCCTCACCTTAAATGTGTTCTAGATTAGACAGTGTATAACACCATTATAGCAGTGATACCATGCACAGAGACGCCACTGAATTCATTCAGCAACTCCTTGACTACAACTGGGCCAAAGCAGATATAAATACCACAAAGCACATAGTTTCTACAAAGGTTTTAGTCAGGATAGGACCAGGAGGACTCTCCATTTGGACCACTTGGATACCCAAAGTGTGCCAAATGGGTTTTCTACCTCTTGAAAGTGAATCTGGCTCTAAAATACTACTGATATCCACTACAGGAGGCTATGTGCACACAATGGAGCCTTTGGCCATGACATTTACCCTGTGCATCATCACATTCTACCATCGTGCACAGTAGAAAATCAGTAAAAAAACAACTTAAGTGTCGAACTTTGTCTCCAAATGCACAGCTCAGCGGGTAGAAGAGGTTAAAACAGTCGGTGTTCTGGTAAACACCGCCTCGTGGCCGTTAGAGAAACTGCAGCTGCAGACAGCTGTGGAGGCTGCTGATTGGTTCAGACTGATTCAGCTCGAGGTCACACTGTGACTGTTTGTTCACAGAGTTTCAGCTTCATGTGATAATATTTCATAACCAGACACACTCACAGTCCTCAGAAGAGACTATAATCCAACGCACTTTCTATTTTTGCATCAACATGAGAGCTTGAAAGTAACAGCATTGATTTCACACACACACACACACATACACACACACACACACACACACAGAGTCTCTGGAGCCTCAGTAGCAGCTAATAATAGCCTCCCAGTGGCTTCTTACATAACAGCGTACAGCTGCAGTCACATTCAGAGAAGCTGTGTTCCAGCAGGCAGCAGCTATCGACCCGCTGTGGTCACATCCACAGAGACAACCGGGCCTCCACACTCTGACCCACTTTAACTCACTGTCCACTGAGAGGCAAACACATATTCTAGACATGATGATTTATTCATGTATAATGTGTTATAAACAGAACCTCCAGAACAACACGTATCAGCTATTTCTGATCCGACATCATCAGAACCCTCCAAAACTGTTTCCTCATCTGCTATATCGTTAACGTTGGTTCGGTTTAGGACGACAAGATAAGGTTAGGTAAGGTAAGGTAAGGTAAGGTAAGGTAAGGTAAGGTAAGGTAAGGTAAGGTAAGGTGAGATAAGATGAGATAAGATGAGATACGATGAGATACGATGAGATACGATGAGATACGATGAGATACGATGAGATACGATGAGATACGATGAGATACGATGAGATAAGATGAGATAAGATAAGATACGATACAAAACGATAATATAAGATACGATAAGATACAATACAAAAAGATACGATACGATACGATACGATACGATACGATACGATTATTTGACAAAGTAAGACACAGAGTGACGCTGACTAACCAGATCAATCACTCTTAGAGATTTAACCCAATCATTAATGTTTAAGGTCCTGTTCTTTAAGAGCAAGAGAAAAACTGATGTAGAAAGAAAAGATGGAGGACGGTTTCAGTCACGGAAAAACAAATGTGTGTGTGTGTGTGAATCCAAACCGATGCTCGCTGCTCTCACACTCGTCCTCCCTTTTCACACTTTTATCACTCTCTCTCTCTTTCTCCCGTACAGACAGATGCTCTCTCTGACATCGCCTCACACTCTCTCACTGACTTTGTCGGTTTGCAGCATTCACAGCTTTCCACAAAAGTAAACGCCATGAGCTCTCGCTGTGTGTGTGTGTGTGTGTGTGTATTATTATAAATGAATGCTGCTCAACCAGTCCAGCACATTAACTCACAGTAACACAATAGACTCTTAAACGTGGCACGACAGGTGAAGATCTGCAGCATCGAGAAGAGTTTCACAAGATGTTTTTCATAAATTATGATACGTAAAAATCTACCTAATATAGCGCTGCAAGCAGTGGTGGAGGAAGTACTCAGATCCTTTACTGCAGTAAAAGTACTAATACCACACTGTGAAAATACTCCACTACAAGTAAACCTTCTGCATTCAAAATCTTACTTAACTACAAGTGTGTAAGTATTATTGGCAAAATGTACGATACGATACGATACGATACGATACGATAACATAAGATAACATATGATACGATACGATACGGCACGGTACGATCACATAAGATCCGATACAATACAATATAATAACATAAGATACGTGAGATACAATAAGATACGATACGATACGATACAATAAGATACGATACAATACAATAAGATACGATACAATAACATAAGATACGATACATAACATAAGATACGATACAATAACATTCGATACGATACGATACAATAAGATACGATACGATACAATAAGATACGATACAATAAGATACGATACGATACAATAAGATACGATACAATAAGATACAATACGATACAATAAGATACGATACAATAAGATACGATACGATACAATAAGATACGATACAATAAGATACGATACGATACAATAAGATACGATACAATAAGATACGATACGATACAATAAGATACGATACGATAACACGATACAATAAGATACGATACGATACAATAAGATACGATACAATAACATAAGATACGATACAATAACATAAGATAAGATACGATACGATACAATAACATAATATACGATATGATACAATAAGATACGATACGATACAATATGATACAATAAGATACAATACAATACGATACGATAAAATAAGATGCGATGCGATGCGATATGATACAATAAGATAAGATACAATAAGACATGATACGATACAATTACATAATATACGATATGATACAATAAGATACAATACAATATGATACGATACGATAAAATAAGATGAATAAAAATAAAAATAAGAATCCTTTATTAGTCCCACAGAGGGGAAATTTGCAGGATTACAGCAGCAAAGGGGGACAGAGCAACAACAAGAGGCATCAGTAAAAAACAAAACAAGATCTAATAAATAAGCAAGTAAACAATAAAGACATAGTCAGTAAGTAAAAAATAAAAAAACAAGATGTAAAAAAATCGACTGAAGGAAAACAGTATTGAAGGAAAGACTTTATGTTTGATGCTCATGTATCTATTCTGACTGTGAATTTAAAGTTAAATATTCTTGTGACCTGAGTTTATGATGGACTTTCTGGTGTTTTTTCAGTCGACAGCAGGATAAAACAGGAGATGTGGAAAAGGCTACACCGCTGTTTGATATTACACACAAGTAGAGGTCAATGTCAGAGAAGCTTCTCTTGTGACAGCAGCAGCTTTCTAATCAATTAGTCAAGACCTACACACTGTGTCCTATTACAGACACACTTCAACATAAACAAGCCAACAACTCTCAAGGAGGACTGGAAACTCCCGAAGAACCCCCAGAAAGCCCTCGCTGTCCTGTAGAACCCTCTCAGGGATGACAAATCCCCCTCAGGAGTAGGTTTGGGTATCGGTACTCCACACCTTTAAGGTATCGACCGAATCAACCCAGTACCAAGTGGTATCGAACCTTCCAGTCAAACGATACCTGCAACCGACCAAACCGACCCTTTTTGTGCCCAGATCTAGAAAATGATGACTGCTTTGCTTGCAGCCACCACAGCCGGGATTAACAGCCTGCACACGGCTGCTAACATGTAGATGTCCGAGATGGCGACGGACCCCTGGAAAACTTTGGAGTGACCTTCAAGATCCTTAAAACCCCCTCCATAACCCGTCAAACCTTCAACAAGGTTCCACGAAAAACTCTTCAGAAGGGACCAGTGAAACCTTCGCAAAGACCTTCGCAGATTCTCAAAGATTCCTTGAAGACCCACAACACTTCCTGGTACCGTTTGAAGGACCTCTAGAACACTTTCAGTTCTCACAAACACACATTTAAGACCCTTAGAACCCATTCTAAGACTTCCAACCTCCAGAGGAATCTCCAGAACCGCCGAACGAATTGTAAAACCCCTTCATGGCAACATAGAAACCAATCAACGACCAATAAAACCTTTACGGGACCTGTGGAACCCACTCTATAACATATTGAACCTCCACAGGAATCCACAGAACCCCTTCACTGACCTGTTGAACCTCCTCAAATATCTCAAAGATTCCTAGAATATTCCAAACAAAACCTGGAAAGCCCTCAATAACTACTTGAACGAATTTCAGTGATCTTATAAGGACTTCCAAGACCATAAGAAGCTGCACTTCAAGCCCTCAAAGGGATCCCGAGAACCTAAAAGCATTCTCAAGCATCATTTCGACACCCGTCACACAATCTGGAACCTTCTCAAAGATCACTAGAACCTTCTCAAAGATCACTAGAACCTTCTTCCTGATCTGATCACATGTTCCCCGGAACCGTATCAATGACCTGTGAAACCTTGGAGCTCTAAAAGGTAAACGCCGCAGAACGAACCTCAAGAGAACCACAACCTTTAACGGATCCAGTGGAACTACATTCTTCTGTGTCACTCTTTACTTGATGCCAGGGTCGTGGCCTTGACATTTGACCCCCACAGAGGAAATAGGAAGCGATGGGAGTCTTGCTGGTGAGAGACAGACAGAGGTCTCCTTGTGTGTTCTTAATAATCACATTCTGCTAAATCAGCCAGTCACACAGCGGTCGGCATCCATCACCTGAGAGGCGGTATGGATGATATAGCTCTACTCATTAGCTGCTTGTGAGTTAAATAATGCAGCATTGTCCGATTAAAACTTTGCTTTCTCAGCACATCTCCAAATGTTCAGGAGTAAAAGCAGTTACACTTAATATTTAGTTCAATGACTTTTAATGAGTTGCATGGAAGTAAAAAACACGACATTTACCCACAACCAGAAGCTGAGAGGTTTACATGGCAACAGCTAATCATGACCTTGGAATTAAAATTATTATGCAGCATTTACATTTCATGTGTCTATTAATCTGTGTGTTGGTGTTATGTATTTGTTGATTCTGAAATTTCTACAACAAAAAGGTTGTTTTGATTTAACATAATTCAATTTTTAAGCTAAATGTCTAAAATATTTTCCTAAAAACAGAAGGCTCCAAGAGCACTAAAATGAAAGCTATCCCTCATTCCCTAAGGGAACCGAGTGGAAACTCATGAAGCAATCCCAAATAATCTCTAAGGGCACTTTCACAAGCCAACATTTAGTTTGTTTTAATGGCACTCTGGTGCGGTTTGTTCGGGCGCTTATGAACGCAGTAATCGTACTCTGGTGCGGACTAGGACCGCTTGCGAAAGCCGGTCTCGGACCGTTTCCAAGCGAACCAAAACGCAGGCTGCCCTGATTGATGTTTGATTGACATCTGGGCTGAAGAGAACATACAGATTATTATAAATAAAGTGCACAAAAATAGTGACGTTCATAAAGTCATTGGTGATGAACTGGAAGAGAAGGGATCCGTGCACACAGTAGATCAGTGACGAGTCAAAGTGAAAATCTTTGCCCTTCAGCTTATTATTATTTATTTGGTCCGCTTTAATTTGTGCACGGTGAAGCGAACCAACAGCATCATTTTCACTCTGATTCGCACCAAATGGACTATGAAAGCTTGTGAAAGCACTCTAACAACCTCTTTATGAAAACCCCCCAACTTGCTGGATCCTGGAGCTTGTCCAAAAACCCTCCTACTACTTAGAAATCTCCTCAGAAAACTCTGGATCCTTCCTAGAGATACCGGATACTTCCTGAAACCAGCTCAACCTACAAAAAAGGTGCTGACCCTGAATGTTTTGTATCTTAAGTAAGATGTCTAAAATGTCTTTGTCCAATATCTGTAGATGTGAGCTTTAATCTGTGGATTTACAGAACGATTCAGTAGTTAAATACTGAATAATTAAGGCTTTTAATCCTCTCAGTTAAGATGGTGAGAGGCCAACAAGAAGCAAGATATTAATTCTCATGGAGTTATTTACATTCCACTCATACCTGGAGGTTTTCAGGTCCTTGATTGACAGGACAAAATGAAAGAGGTGAAAGGTCATAGCAAACACTCTTGACCACTGTGGACAGCTGACTGTGTCTCAACAGGAAGGGCCAGACGTGGTTACAGGCGTTTGTGTTATTTATTGTTGCGTTGCTGAGCAGTGAGGTCGGACGACAACCTTCCACTGTGTTTAAGTCTTTTATAAACAGCTCGTCCCACATTCCTCACAGCTCAACCCAAGTCAGCTGAATTCCTCTGTTAATGGGATGAGTTAGTCTGGAGGCTGACAGAGGAGCGTTTGTGAGCTCAAATGAGGAGATGAGCTGGTATAAGGTATGACTCAGGACGGCCTCGACCCAGGACCCGGACCACTTCATCCACCTGGATGTTGGATGTGGAGCTGCCTTTATCAGCCAAGTCTGGAGGGAGAAAGATACCAAGAAACACTCCCCACTCATCATTCAGACCTTTCCTAGAAAGGTCATCTCAAACCCCGTCATGTCAAGGCACGTCATCGCCTCATGCACTGGTTGAAACCCCCAACAGGGCCTTAAAACCCCTTTAACCCCCCAAAACAGACCCAAAGATCTCTCAGACCTCTAGAATCTCTTCATAATCTGTGGTACACACTCAGAGAAACCTTGGGTCTACGAAAAGGTTTGTGGAACCTCCTGAAGCACCTAGAACCCCTTCAGGGGCCCGTTAAAGGAGCTCTCAGACCCATGGTAGTAGAAAGACCTAAGACCCCAGCAAAGGATCTCTGAAACCTCCTGGTTGCAAAAAAACAACATGATGACAGCCGAAACACCAAGATGGAGACGACCAAAAACCAAGATGGAGTTGGACAAAAACAAAGATGGTGACGGACAAAAACCAAGATGGAGACGACCAAAAACCAAGATGGAGACGGACAAAAAAACAAGATGGAGACGGACAAAAACCAAGATGGAGACGGACAAAAAAACCAAGATGGAGACGACCAAAAACCAAGATGGAGACGGACAAAATCAAAGATGGTGACGGCCAAAAACCAAGATGGAGACGGACAAAAACCAATATGGAGACGACCAAAAAAAACAAGATGGAGACGGACAAAAACCAAGATGGAGACGGCCAAAAACCAAGATGGAGACGGCCAAAAACAAAGATGGAGGCGGACAAAAACCAAGATGGAGACGACCAAAAACCAAGATGGAGACGGACAAAAACCAAGATGGCGACGGCCAAAAACCAAGATGGCGACGGCCAAAAACCAAGATGGAGACGGACAAAAACCAAGATGGAGACGGCCAAAAACCAAGATGGCGACGGCCAAACTGCCGAACTCGAGGCTTCAAAACAGTAGTCCACCAACCATCGGGTGACATCACAGTGACTACGTCCACTCCTTATATCCAGTCTGTGCTCAGACCCCTAAAGATATTTAAAGGCTGGGAACAGATCCACCTCCATAGAGGTCTGTGGATCCCCTTCAAGAGCCCCTGAATCCCCTTGTAAAGATCCACTGAACCCAATGACCCATCTCTAGAACCCTTTAAGATCCTCTTCTCTAGAACCCCCCATAAAGTCCTTTACGGCTCGGATTTGCACAGACGTATTGAACACCTTCATCCCTAGAACCAAATAAGGAACCAAAACTGATTGCTGAGCTGTGACCTCGTGGATATTTTCACCACTATAGTTTAAATGTTAGTGATGTCATCGTTAGTCCTTTTGGATCAGAATAACTAGGATGAGGTTTGAGCCTCATATTCTGATCCAGCTTCCTGTGTTTGTTGTGCAGAAGGCTGCAGCCTGTGGTTGAAATTAGATCAGTCATTTACATAAACCCACGTAGACAGCTGAGAGTATCACCTCACACTGCAGATACATGAAAACAACAAGCAGCTGCACCAGTACCAGAACCAGACCCACCTACAGTTCAGCAGCTCCCTGCACCAGTACCAGAACCAGACCCACCTACAGTTCAGTAGCTCCCTGCACCAGTACCAGAACCAGACCCACCTACAGTTCAGCAGCTCCCTGCACCAGTACCAGAACCAGACAGTCCTACAGCTCAGCAGCTCCCTGCACCAGTACCAGAACCAGACAGTCCTACAGTTCAGCAGCTCCCTGCACCAGTACCAGAACCAGACAGTCCTACAGTTCAGCAGCTCCCTGCACCAGTACCAGAATCAGACCCATCTACAGTTCAGCAGCTCTATATCTTTATTTATATTTCTGCAGCTGTATCCAGTGTTTTAAGGTGTGAGTACTTTGTTATTGTCATTAGTAGTTTTATTGTTGATTCATTTTTTTTTATATATAGTTTGCTTGTTTTTCTTTTTTTTTTTTTTTTTTAAATTCTTTTAATTATTTCTTGTCATTTTGTCATTAGTAGTTTTATTTTTGTTAATTTATTTTGTTTTGTTTTAGTTGTATTTTGCTTGTTTTTATTTTTGTTACATTTTTTATTTATTTATTTATTTGTTGTTATTATTGTCATTAGCTGTTTTATTGTTTTTAATTTATTGTAGTAATTTGCTTGCTTTTTTTGTTTTTGTTAAATTTTTGACTTTTTTGTTAGAATTATTGTCATCAGCAGTTTTATTGTTGATTTATTTATTTATTTAAATTTTTCTTTTCTTAATTTTTTTCTGTCACACATTTGTTATAATTATTGTCATTAGCAGTTTTATTGTTTATTTATTTATTTATTTTTTATTTTTTTTCTTCATTTTTTTAAATATTTTTACTTGTTTTTCTTTTTTCATTTTTTTGCTTTCGATTTTAATAATCACATATTTGTTTTGACATTGTAATGTAGTGTTTTTGTACGTACCCCAGGGAGAGGAGTTTCTACCTTGGTAATAACTAACGGGGATTCTGGGTAAATAAATAAACTAAGGTTATATATACTGCCAGAGACACACTGTGGCTCAGTACTGAAATACTCTGTAAATTAAACACATGTGAGATAATACACTGTAAGTGAGGATCATTCAACTCCATGTATGTAGAATATACACGTTGTATATTATTATTAAACTTGTTTATCTCATATAAATTCAGTACGTCCAGTGAAATAATCAAATAAATATGAATAAATGACTCAACGTACCACAGCGGAGACACAAACTGGTAGAAGTATTGAAGAATTATATAATGATTGTACAGGTGATATGGTCACTATAAACCTTTATGGAAATATATATACTGTAGTACTACAGAAACAGATCACTACAGACAGACTGTAGGAACACGGTGATATCATAAAGTACTTTGGTCAACAGATATTAAACAGCGTCGGTCAACATGGGAACACAAACACAGGAGCATCACCATGGAAACGCTATCAGGGTGGTAACATCTGAGATAAAGACACTATAAACTCTATATTAGGCCCCACAGATATACAAATATACACTATAATACTACATAGACTAAATACTATATTAGACTATACTATATGTATTTTAGAGGAATATTAATACTATAGGAGGTAATGATGACTATAGGAGTATTATAGGAGTATATGTATACAGATATATACCCTATAGGAGGTAATGATGACTATAGGAGTATTATAGGAGTATATGTATACAGATATAAACCCTATAGGAGGTAATGATGACTATAGGAGTATATATATACAGATATATAGCCTATAGAAGGTAATGATGAATAAAGGAGTATTATAGGAGTATATATATACATATATATACCCTATAGAAGGTAATGATGATTATAGTAGTATATATATACAGATATATACCCTATAGGAGGTAATGATGACTATAGGAGTATATATATATAGATATATATACCCTATAGAAGGTAATGATGATTATAGGAGTATTTATATACAGATATAAACCCTATAGGAGGTAATGATGACTATAGGAGTATTATAGTAGTATATTTATACAGATATATACCCTATAGGAGGTAATGATGACTATAGGAGTATATATATATATACAGACATATACCCTATAGGAGGTAATGATGACTATAGGAGTATATATATATATACAGACATATACCCTATAGGAGGTAATGATGACTATAGGAGTATATATATATATATACACAGATATATACCCTCTAGGAGGTAATAAGGTAATAAGGTAGTTAGTCCCACCTCGTCCTCTGCGGTCGCTCCGTTGCCTACGTGGGCCATGTCTGTCTGTCGGTCTGTCGGTCTGTCTGCGGGCCCGGTGTCTGTCCCGTCTGTCCTCCTTCAGGTCTGCAGCCGCTCACAGTCTCATTCTGTGTCCCACACCCCGCCGTCCTCCTGTAACAGATGTGTTCTCAGTTCCTCTTCCTGGTCTATCCTCCGGTTCTCCCCCGGTTATCCCCCGGTTATCCCCCGGTCATGGAGCCGTTATCATGTCCCGGTGCTTCCTGCTTTCTGTCGGTCGGTAGCGGTGGTTTGTGGACACCGATCCTCGGTTCACCTCCTCTTTCTGTCTCCGTGTAAACACACCTCCTCCTCCTCCTCCTCCTCCTCCTCCTTCCGTGCTTCCTGCTCTCCGCCCCCAGAAATAAATAAATAAATAAATAACTTGATAAATAAATAAATAAATAAATAAATATGTCATTAAATGTAGCAACAAAAAAAAGTATAATAAAATAAATAAGAATAATAAATAATATTAAAATAAATGTAAATTATTAAATATGATATTTCTGTTTTGATTTGCTTCTTTATTTTATTTTTTATTTTTTTTATCTTTGTATCAATTCCCGTATTTATTTATATATTTATTCTGTTTAATTTTCCCTTTTATTTTTTTATTTGTATATTTTTGTTTTTATTTTTTTTTATAAAAAATAAATACAAAAAGAAAGAAAGAAATAAAACTTAAACGCAAAAAGAAATAAAAGAATAAATGCAAAAATAAACAAATCAATAAAATATAAATGCAAAAATCAATTAAAAATCTATGTAAAATAAATAAATAAATTTAGAAATTAATATAAATAAATACATATATAAATAAAAAGGGAACATTAAACAGCAGAGTAAATAAATAAGGGAATTAATACAAAGATAAATAAATAAAGAAGCAGATTAAAACAGAAACATAAATTTATGTGTAATAAAACAATTAAAACAATTTCTGTTTTAATTTGCCTCTTTTTTTAATTTATCTTTGTATTAATTCCCTTATTTATTTACCCTTCTGTTTAATGTTC